>CM026205.1:16037160-16217562 GCA_014839995.1 Xenentodon cancila | reverse complement strand
CCTCTCCCCTCCACTTCTTCGGTCACACACAAGCTCTCTCTCTCTCTCTCTCTCTCTACTCTCTCCTCTCTCTCTCTCTCCTCTCTCTACTCTCTCTCTCACCACTCTCTCCTCTTTTCACACACCCACACACACACACACACACCACACACACACACACACACACACACACACACGCACACACACACACAGGCGTGCGCCTACCCACCATCACCCCCGAGCGCCTAATACACTGGAAAATCAAAGCACGAGCCCTCCTCGTTCTCACACCACCAGTATTGCGCGTGGGGTACAACACAGAGAGAGACGTTTTCACTCTCATCTCCTTTCTTTTTGTCCCCTCTTTAGTATTTTGCAAAGTTATCTACACACATAGATGCTGCAAACGTAACGTCTGAAGATTTTTTTTCAACACCTTACAGGTTGTATTTATTTTTGCAGCTAAACAGCTGAATGACTTTATGAGGGGAGAGATGTCTGGGTGAGGCGGGGTTTTTACGCACGCTGCTGAAATGGATCATAGACTCTCCAGAGGCAGCTGGGTACCAGTAACAGGTCTGGTTATATGTCTACTTCTATGTGCGTGTGTAGTGGACCTTGTTCTTGCGCAGATTCGGTACTCTATTCCTGAAGAGCTGGAGCATGGCGCTTTTGTGGGCAACATCGCAGAGGATCTGGGTCTGGATGTGGCTAAACTCTCAGCCCGCCGGTTCCGTATCGTCTCCGGCGCAAAGAAGCAGTATTTAGAAGTGAACTTGGAGAATGGCATTCTCTTCGTCAACGAAAAGATAGACAGAGAGGAGCTGTGTGAACGAAGTCCAAGCTGCTTTCTGCACTTACAAGTGGTCATTGAAAACCCATTAGAACTGTACAGAGTAGAAGTGGAAATTTTAGACGTGAACGACAACTCCCCCAGCTTCCCATGGACTGAGTTTAATCTTGATATCACCGAGTCCGCCGCACCCGGCTCACGGTTCCCGTTGGAGAGCGCGCAGGACCAGGACGTGGGCGCGAACTCCCTGCGCTCCTACCAGCTGAGCGCAAACGAGCACTTTGTACTGAATATCCAGACGCGCAATGATGGAAGCACAGTTTGCTGAGCTTGTGCTGGACACCCCCGCTGGACAGAGAACAGCAGAAAAGGCAAACGAAATGGTCCTCACTGCTTTTGATGGTGATCGGCCGGAGCGCTCCGGGACAGCATTGATAACTATTACAGTGTTAGACGCCAACGACAATGTACCTGTGTTTGACCGCTCAGTTTACAGAGCGAGCCTGGTAGAAAACGCACCGAGAGGGACGCTGGTGCTGAAACTGAATGCCACAGACTTGGATGAAGGCTCAAATGGGGAGGTTACTTATGCATTTAGTGGGCACGCACCACTCAAGATGCGCGAACTATTCAGCGTGGATCCATACATGGGTGAAATCAGAGTGAAGGGCGTCGTGGACTATGAAAAAGCCAGCGTGTATGAGCTTTACGTGCAAGCCAAAGACAGGGGACCGTCGGCTGTGGCGGTGCACAGTAAAGTGCTGGTAGATATCCTGGATGTGAATGACAACGCCCCCGAGGTCATCCTCACATCCGTGTCCACACCTGTCCAGGAAGACGCTCCGCCGGGAACGGTGATAGCCGTGATAAGCGTAATGGACCGGGACTCGGGAGAGAACGGGAATGTAGACTGTCAGATTCCCAACAACGTCCCTTTCCAGCTCCATTCATCTTTTAAAAACTATTATACTCTGGTTACAAGCGAGTTCCTGGACAGAGAAGCGGTGTCTGAGTACAACGTCACCCTCACGGCTCGGGATTTAGGCTCTCCTTCGCTCTCTACCAGGAAAACGATCCTTGTGCAAGTGTCTGACATTAACGACAACCCCCCGCGGTTCTCACAACCTTCATACACAGTTTATGTGACCGAGAATAATGCCCCGGGCGCTTCCATTTGCTCTGTAAGTGCATTCGACCCCGATTCGAACCAGAACGCCTATCTGTCTTATTCTATTCTCGAGGGTCAGATCCAGGGCATGCCCGTGTCCACTTACGTCTCTATCAATTCTGACAACGGCAATATCTATGCACTGCGCTCCTTTGATTATGAGCAACTTAGAAACTTTCAGATTCTGGTTCAAGCGCAGGACGCTGGCTTCCCACCTCTCGCCAGCAACGTAACCGTCAACGTCTTTGTCTTGGACCAGAATGACAACGCACCTGTTATTGTATCCCCACAGCCCAAAAACGGCACCGTGGCCACAGAGGTGGTTCCGCGGTCTGTAGACGCTGGATATCTGGTCACTAAAATAACAGCATTAGACGCAGACGCAGGGCAGAACTCCCGACTGTCTTACCAGGTGTTACAGGCGACAGATCCGGGGCTGCTCAGCGTGGCTCTGTACACGGGTGAAATCAGAACTATACGCCGCCTAGTAGAAAGAGATGCAACAAGACAAAGACTGGTGATACTAGTCAAGGACAACGGACAGCCGCCGCTTTCCGCCACCGTGTCCATTGTCCTCACAGTGGTAGACAGCGTGCCGGAGTCGCTGTCAGATTTCGGAGACCTCACGCTCAGCCCACAGCCCCCATCAAACCTCGCAGTCTACTTGATCGTGTCACTGAGCACAATATCCCTAATATTCCTGGTGGCTATTATCGTGTTGGCTGCGGTCAAGTGCTACAAGGACAGGGAAACCCACAGTGGGTACAACCTGCCTCCACTAGCCTGCTGCTGTTGCGGGGGTTTTCAGCCAGAGCCGCCCACAGAGGTGTTCAAAAAATCCAACCTCAACCTGCAGATTTCATCCGCGGCCAAAGTCCCCACGAACTGTATGGAGGTGAATGGAAATAGCAGTCTCTCTCAGTCATATTGTTATA
The DNA here is from genome assembly GCA_014839995.1 of Xenentodon cancila. Lineage (NCBI taxonomy): Eukaryota > Metazoa > Chordata > Actinopteri > Beloniformes > Belonidae > Xenentodon > Xenentodon cancila. The sequence goes on along the minus strand of CM026205.1, from coordinate 16,214,687 downwards.
AAGTGTGTCTGACCCCCGAATCAGCCAAAAGTGACTTTATGTTTCTGAAGCCGTGCAGCCCGAGCAGCACACCGCGGAACAACGAGGCGAAGAGCGCCGAAAATTCGTGGAACGCGCACAGTCGGAGCGCATCCGTGAACAACGGAGCAACTACTCCCAGCGAGGTAGAGTGAAATCCCCATTTAGTATACGACTTAGGAGTGTGCGTTGCCCTTTTCATTTTAGTTTACTCACTGGCACAATAAAACCTCCCTCAATAAGAATATACACTGAGCCATTCTAACCCATGAAGGTCAAATCACGCCTGGCCACACAGGACTTTAAAGTCAACTTAAAGAAAAAGATTAGTGTGTGAATAACATTACATTTCTACAGTCATTATAAATATTTGTATTACAAGTATTATTATTATTAATTTAAAGCATACTAATCAGTTTTCCCTGAGATGTGTTGATAATGTTTGCACGCAGGGACTTGAAAATGACGACATGAGATTTCATTTTAATTGACATCTTAATGAAAGTGTGAAGCCCCATCTCGCGATGAGCATATGCTGCGAACAGACCGTGTCTTAGGATTAAATGAAATGTCAGCTATTGTGTGAGAGGAAGAGAAGATGTAGCTACTCCTCTTTTCAGTATTGTTAACAATTCAAGCGTTTAATAATCACGCACAAACTATCTGTAATAGACTGTGTGACCCGTGAACAATCAAGCAGTGTCACTGCCAAATGCTTATCGTGGAGTGAGGTGGACACATACACCTGCTTCCAGCACATTCACCTGGGTTTGAACAAGAAAGCAACGTTGTATATACCACGGTGAGTAGTGGTGGTTTGGATTTAGGCAATTATTGCTTTGCCACAAGCCTTCTTGCGCTCAAACTAATAATATAGGACAGATAACCTCACTAACTGTGCCTCAAGGGCACAAGCCCGACCGAACCACTTAAAATGGGGGTGGAGAGGAGGGAGGGGTTGTCAATTATTGATGAAAAATGGCAAATGACCGGTTTTGGAGAGACAGGGGAGGACATCGTAGAGGAGGGGGCAAGGAGAAGAAGGGAGGGGGGTACAAGGACATGGCTGGACTGAGACGTGGACAGCCTGTAGATCGGCGTTGTCCTTTGAATGAGAGAGAGAGAGGAGAGAGAGAGATGAGAGAGAGAGAGCGAGAGATGAGAGAGAGAGAGAGAGAGAGAGAGAGAGAGAGAGAGAGAGAGAGAGAGAGCGAGAGGAGAGAGATGAGAGAGAGAGAGAGAGAGAGAGAGAGAAAGCAAGAGGGACGTGGTTTCATATTGCTAAGCGAGGACGGAGGAGAGCAGCGGGGTAATCGAAGAAGAGGGAGGGAAGGAGACAATGAGAGAGGGCATTTTGTTTTCTAATTTTACCAGACAGATCAGCAGAGCGTAAATGTGTGCGTAATGCTGATTTTCCTCTCCGCATTTTCTTCAAAACGCACAGGGACGAAGAGTCAGTGCCCTCACACCAGACTCCACCAGGCAGAATGAGAAATGTCACGGGCACAAACACCTCTGGCCACAAGGGAGGGATTTCGAGGTCACGGTTATTGTTCCGCCTGCAGCTATGCTCCTTCAGGAGAAAGTGTCCTTCCTCTTATTAATTGGTTCCACTAATTCACCCAGAGTCCCTTAGTGTATACTTACGAGTCCTCGTGAGGTCGTCAGTGACACATAAAAGACAAATCACTCATAAAATGTTTAAGCATTACATAAACCACAGGCCATGAAGGGATGAAAGGGAAAAGGGAGACTAAATACATGTTTATGACATGTGCAATGTGTGCAATTCTTCACTGCAGGAATGCAGAGCTGTGCATTTACAGCTACGAGAGCCGAAAACTTTTCAAGGCTTTCCCAAAGACTTTTAATTAAAAACCTTGCTGGAGGAGCATCAGGCAAATATTAATGTAAAATGATGCATAAAATCCACAAAACAATGACGTGTGTAATTTTCTTAATTTCTTCCCTGGCACGGTTTCCTTTGAAGATTAAAATCATGTTTCGTTTCATCCCGGTGGGGTTCTAATTGGTTTTGTGCATAGTTGGCAAAGAGAGTATTTTAAATACCGATTCTAATAGGCTTACCTCGCATTCTCTTTGTTAACAGCTGCTGGTGAATTAATAGAACATGGAATCTATACCATGAGCCTCAAATCCGGAAAAAAATATCGCTCGGCTGCCCCCCTTCACCCTTTCTGCTGCGAAGCAGAGGATAAAAGCAAAACTTTATAACAGGCGAATCATAGCTGAAGGCGGCGCTCATTATGTGTGTTCTGCCAAACATCCACAGGGTGGCGGTCACGATCCATCTAAAAAGTGCGTCTATTTCGAGAAGAGTCCCTGCTCCTGTCACTTATCACTCATCTCAGTCATTAAAGAAATTGTACAGCACACTTCTTTCTTTTCTTTTTTGTTTTAATTATTATTTATTGAAACAAGCAAATCATTTCTGAAACAAAGTTCATTACCAGCTGGAGGTGATTATTTTGCCCGGATAATTGCACTCAAGTTTTAATTAATTGTCTGGTACATTTTGTTGCAGTTGAAGCAGCCAAATACAGACTGGACTCTCACAAAGAACCAGAACTCATCAATCAAAAGGTAACAGTTTGTCTCTTTTTGCTATGGTGATGTAACAAATGTATGTTGTGAAAATAACAATATTGTGATGTTAAATATTCTACAATTGTACTTTTTTAGTTACAACTCTATCAATATGGATGGCACCCTGGTGCATAAGGCCATGCATGCAGACCCAGATAATTACATCACCTCCATGGCCCCTGGACAGTACTGGACCTGGGGTACCCATATGAAAGGCATGAAAGGTACTAAAGGCTGAATCTGTAACCACTTCCATCAAAATTACACACTCACATGCTGTTACACATGCAACTACACAATACTTGTTTACTCTCCTTATTCTGAACTACTGGACCTTCTCTTCTTTTTTTTGTATAAGTGTCGTGCAGATGACAATAGCACCTGTTGTAGCAAGGTCAACATTTTTAGTAGTTGCTAATTTCCTGTCCTTCATCCTTACAGAATATAAGATGTCTCCCTCACCCAGTGGACTCTCCTCTCGCCCCTGGACTCCTCGATGCACACCTCCTCCCCAACAGCAGCAGCCATCGATCCCCTCCCACCCACACCCGCACCCGCACCCACACCCGCACCCACACCCACACCCACACCCGCACCCACCACCCGACTACCATCACAATGTGTACATCCCTGGAACTCCGTCAGGCTTTTGCACATTGCGGCCCACTGCACAGCGAAGTGAGCTGGACGTCCACAACTCGTTCTCGACTTTTGGCAAGAAGAGACGTCTTCAGATGTCCCCCCAGGGAGAGGCTGCTATGATAAATAATGACCTGTACAATGATTGACCATTCAGATGCTGCCTTGATGGATGATTAAAAAGGAAGAACAACCACATATGAAAACTGAGGGAGAGACCACAAGGTACATAAATTAAATAGAAAATAATTTACAAGTGGTATGGAAATACAGAAGATCAATAATCCCCAAAGAAGAAACATTATTAATTGAAGTTGTATTTAGGGGAGGTCTGATGGCTATTTATGTAACATGCCACTGCAACACTGTTATTGTATATGTCTATTATTATTATTACTATTGTCATCACTGCTGTTCTTGTTATGATTATTATCATTTAGACAATCAAACTGGTGTAGCATTTCCATACTTAATGTTTTGAAAAGCATATATGGACAATATGTTTGCACATAGTTATGAATATATATTTTTGGTTATATCAAAAGGAAAGGCTCCTTTTTTTGTATGTTTGTTTGCTAACAATGCTTGTGTAAATATGACAAATATTATGTAAATGTATATTCAAGCTGCACAATGATGCAAGCTGCTGTAATGACGGGACATTTTGCCCAAACATGTAATATATGCATTTATGAAAATAAAGTATTTTTTTCACCTGGTCTTTTCTTATGTTTTTCAAACATTCTTGTGTCATCAGCAGCTACCCAGTGAAATCAAGGTTTTCCTGATCCAAACACCCAAACGCGTGATTCAGTGGCTCTACGTATATAAAGTTGTTAGGTGTGAGTTTCTCAGATCTATGCTTAATTACCATGAGTCAATTATTTCGGAGTGAAAAAGTTCTGCAACTTCTCTTACAAGGGCAGAAAGCTTTTTGCTTTTGTAAGCTGTTTTCCGCAGTGAGGAATAAACACAGTAAAATGCTAACATATGCTAATTGGAGTGCTTGCATTTCCATTTGCCCGCAGAGAATACTGGGGTTCATTAACTGAACAAACAGAACCTCCTCTCTCGAAATATCACTTTAATTAAGACGACGAAACACGAATACAGGCATCAGGGGAAGTCCGGGATCAACTGCAAATGCCACACCTGAATAAAAACTGAAGAGCCCCGTGGCTTCTCTCTCTGTGTGCCCTTTCAATTCAAACTTCTCGGGAAATTAGTTCCTACCAGCAACAGATGAATGCAGGCCACCGGCCAGAAGTGAGCAAAATAATTAGGTTGTCCTGTGGCTTGAAATGAAATAATTTTGTTAATAAGGAAACTGGTGTCCACAGAGAGCACGGAGAGCAGCTTAACCTTCTCCGCAGGAAGGTGATCCACTGGGACAACTGTAGGGGCATCCATTTTTAGACCAGTCTGTTCTATTTTCAGAGTAAAAAATGGCATTGTTTAAACAGAAGTTCATGAAACTGCTCAAAGAACAACTTTAAAGTAACAAATATATTCATAACGCCCCAATTTAAAGACCGCAAAAGAGTATTGGGTCCACATATATACAATTTTTTTCTAATACTGGGAAATCTAGTATTACTGCGATACTGAAAACTCTCAACTCTAAAAATTACCCTGTCCAAACACAAGCAATGTGTCACATGACCACTTTAGTTGTTTATAAAGGGAGCTGTCCTTTCCCATGGTGCTGAAATTGCTGCCGCTCTGGCCTTTTTCTATCGAGCTGCAATGCGCATTGTTGTCCAGCAGAGGGCGCATCAAATACGCTCTCCCTGTCTGTCTTTTTTCTTTCCCACAAAAACCTCAAATATTTGGTAGATCTAATGTTATGAAATCACCCCTGTCAAAACATTCTGTAACCTCTAAATCCATCCCCTCGTGTTTTTGTTTTACCTAATAATTGTCAAGTAACAACATTTTAAAGGTAGAAATTATGTTTATGAAATAAACATAAAATACCTTTCTGGGGAGGTCACTTTTCTGTTTACTCATAGTATGTATTTATTTAACTTATAACATAGGACTTATTTATACTTTAGTGATAGTAGAAATATTGCAATACAAAATAAACTATCACAAAAACAAACTTAAAGTTACAGAAAACTATTTTGAAGACTAAAGTACAGCTCATACTTCAAAAATGTGAATGATCTGAGTAATGTTAAATATGTTAATCATCAACAATGTTCATGTATTTATGATGTGCTGATGGACCATCTAGCTAAAATAGTACAGTAATACAAAAACAAATACTCTGAAACGTGGAGTTGTTTTAAATTAAAAGATAGGTAACAGGTAACAGTACAGTACAGGTAACAACAAGCACCTTAGGACATTTTCTTAAAAGAAATCGACTCTTGTTTCAGGTCAGGTTAATCAATAGAAGTCTTTTTTGTTAGAAACAATATTTTATGTCAAAATTGAAAGTTTGTTTATGAAATTGTGGGTGAAATGGGTTGAGACACAAGTATTGAAACACAGTCAGACTCACACGAGGAGGTTTATCCTCCCTCCATTCAATACAATACTCCTGCGAGAAATACGGTGCCTCTGCCATCTGCCATGAATGCTTTAGTCCAGACAAATCTGACTTGTGGTTCCTCATTTGTGATAAAAAGAAAAGTTTACCGTCAGTCAGGATCTCATGAAGAACCTTCATGAGTCATGTCTTTAAACAACTACAAGTACCCTAAAACTCCTTACTCTACTACTACTTCTGTCATTTAACAGGCGCTTTTTAACAAAGCATCTGAGAAAACAACACAAGCAAGAAACCAAACAGGAGGGTACAGCATAGATAAGTGGTGGTCAGGCTGCTGTGTGCTACAGGATTTTTTTTTGTTCCTCTTTCACCCTACAACAGTACCTTCATTCAGCAAAACTAGGTCTTAAATCATCATCATCATAATATTATCTTGGCATAATTGCATGCAGCTTTCTCAGTGCTGAGTCATGAAAAGAGCTGAACAAATGTAACTCATTCTGATGAGCAGAGACGTTAAACTAAATGCGGATATACTGCTTAATAGAGCTGAGTCTTTAACTTGCTCTAGGTACGGACCCTGCACATCGGACACAGTTTTGGTAGGTCATTCCCTTAACGGGGAACATTCACACTTAAGTTGCACTTCTGCAGCAATTCTGATTACATCATTTAAATACATTTAGTATATAAAACATTAAATATATTTGAACAGATTTAGCACGTCAGCATAAGCTAAAGTTTACTGTAGACTGAAACTTGAATATTATTCCTCACTTGTAAGTGGCTTATATAAAAGTGAATAAATGTGTCTGTTAAGTGACTAAATGTAAATGTCATATATACATTTTTATGAAGTTATAGCCCATATCTACAATTTCAAATACACATGTGGACACATTTGTTGGTACCATTTAATTGAAGAATAAAAAACCCACAATGGTCTTTGAAATAACTGAAATAACTAACAAAAGTAATAAATAGTAATAATATAGTGAAAACGGAAAATCAATAATGAATAATAAACAGATACACTAACGAATGTGGCCTTGACAAATTACCATGTAACCCCAGAAAAGACACTGACATGCTCAATTCAAATGTCTCCTGCAATTACAATCAAAGTGTCTTCAAACTTGCAGTCAGTCAGTAGAATTATTTAACGGTTAAAAGTCTTCACTCTGCTTTTTTGTATCATGGTGTACACCACACTAATCATGGACCAGAAACAGCAAAGGAAGAAGTTGTCTGAGGGGATCAGAAAGAAAATGATAGACAAGCATGTTAAAAGTAAAGGCTAGACGACCATATCAGAGCAGCTTGACTCCTGTGACTACAGTTGCATTTTTCATCCAGACGTTTAGGGTTGAAGGGACTGTAGCCAACTATCCTGGATGTGGCCACAAGAGTAAAATTAAAAACAAATCGAAGAGATTGATAAAATAGAAACGGTGACCAAAGAGCCCAGGACAGCTTTCAGTAAGAATCATGGTGAACTCCAAGGTCAAGGTACATCAGTGTCAGATCACATCATCCATCATGGTACGAGCCAAAGCAGACAACTGGGGACAACTGCACTGTTGAAAGCAAATCATAAAAAGGCCAGACTGGATTTTGTCAGAATACATAATGATAAACCACAACACTTCTGCTAGAATGTTCTTTGGATAGAGGATAGCTTTTTGTCAAATCACATCAGATCTGTGGCCACAAATTAATAATTCAAAGAAGGCACACTATTACTCCACTATTGTCATTGTCTGTGTGTCAATAGCCCAGGACAAAGGTTGGAAAATAAGGGTTTATAGAGACCTCAAACGGAGCATTAACTTGTACAGAGCTAAAATGCTTGATATCTTTTGTTTAATATCACTTATACACAATAAATACACATTTTAATAAAAATAGTTCTTCTTCCTCTTCTTTTGTTCTTCTCTGTCCTCTCTTCCTTCGTCTCCTTTGTCTCCAGCAGATGGCATCATTGAGTAATAATCATTTAATCCTCAAACAGTTTTACAAAACGGAGTCATTTTCAAAAGTAACATAATACTGTAAAGCTGGTGTTTACTATGACGTAAATCACAACGGTGACAGGTAAAGAACACTGTGGCTGACAACATTAGGAAAAGAATACACGTAAATAAAGTGGAAGCGGGAGAGAGGAACCCTTGTTGCTCTCTTGAGACAAGGAAATAAAGAAAAAATAAAAATAAAACAAACAAATTATTTTTCCAGCATTTAATTTTCATACACACAAAACCATTTTAAAAATTAAAACATTTTCTTTAAAACAAAACAACAACATATACCTGCATAATTTTCACAAAAATACACTCTTTTGAGACCAATGTGCAGCTTTAAACGTTGATTTAAATGTAAATATACATACATCTCAATACTGCTGAGAATTTACTAGTACAGTGAAGCAAAGAAACAAAGAGTTACCACTTACAACACATGATCAAAGAGGTTGGATAATTTTATTCTGATACTGATGTCACAGAATTCTGTTAATCTAAACAGTTTCAGAGCTGTACCCCAACAGGTTATTGCTATATATTTTTTTCTTTTTATTGCGGGAATTGTTGAGTTTATAGTTACTTTAGAAAATGATATGTGGTCTCAAATAACAGAAGAGGTTATTGATTTCACATTATATCCCCTCAAACATGTTTTTTGGTCATAACAGATTTATTTTTGCAGCATTTTGACTTCTGTTTCATAAATACTAACGTCAGTGCTTTAATAATATAATGTCTCTTTTTCTACTGCTTATAAAGGGGAAAAATTATTTCCGGCTGTTGACATGTCACTTGTTAAGTGCTATTTATTAGTTTTATCTAATGTCAACATCAGCACAAATAATAATATGACACTTATATTTACACTAAATTAATAAAAACATAAACCAGGGACACTGCCATTTCCAAAATCCATCATGTATATCACTTTAAAAATGTCCCAACAATAGACATCAAGATAAAGAAAAAGAATCAATACTGGCTAAAAATGTAGTATAAAAGCACAGGCAGATTTGTCGTGCTATATGAGACAGAGATGATCCCTGCTTTCTGCTCCTCTAACTGACATTATTACCAGCCTCCAGACCAGATATGTGGGAATCAACTTGAAAGGAAACAGTGTGATGGTGTCAGTGGGAATGCAGAGGTTCATGATTAATAAAAAGCAGGCTTGATTCTCTGTTATATTCCAAAATCATTTCAAATATCACCCATTACATTTATATCACATATAATATATCACCACATTTCCTCTCTGTAACATATGATGCACTCCAAAGTTGAGACAGTACAAACATGATAGACATGTACACCATGTTATTCTCCATGCGCAAACAGAACTAGTTGTGTTTTCTGGCCTTCAGATTCATTTTGATCAAAAAAAAAAAATTGTCTGCAGATCGTTGCCTGTAAATAATACTATGAGCGCTCTAAACTTATTTTTATATGAAATCACACTACACTACATGCCACTATGCGGTGTTCGTCACATGGTGTCACTATTGGCCATTAAAATAAGACACACCTATTTGCACGGAGAGTGTTGTAGGAAACAGGGTCTTCTGGGCTACATGATTTCTTTTTTTTTTTAATTCTTAAAGAAAAAAAAAAACAAGCACTGATGGTTTTATTTTTATTGGAGAACCTCGTGAGAATTTTTTCCAGACATTTAAAATCAACAAAACCTCAGAGACTTTTAGAATCGATAGAATCTTCTCCTTGCAGAGGAAAGGATGACATTTTTGGGCGCTGCCTTTGTCTTGGCTGCAGTGTGGCCCGTTGCTTTGTCTGTGACACGGTACTCCATAGCCGAGGAAATGGAAAGCGGCTCGGTTGTGGCTAATCTGGCAGCGGATTTGGGACTTGAACCTGTAGGTCTGGCACAACGAGAGGTAAAACTCGACATTTTTACCAGTAAAAAATATCTAGACTTTAACAAAAATACGGGAGAACTTTATATCGTGGAGAAGATGGACCGAGAATATCTTTGTCCAGCGAAGCCGACATCCTGTTTTCTAAAGCTCGATGTTATCATAGAAAGCCCTTTACGCATCTTCAACATTGAGCTTGGAATCACGGACATAAACGATAACGCTCCACATTTTCGAAGAGACAGAGTAGAGCTCGACGTTTCGGAGTCCGCAACTCCAGGAGAAAGATTTTCGCTGCCCAATGCCGTAGATCCAGATGTGGGCATCAATACAATTAAAACATACAAGCTCAGTGCGAGTGAACATTTCACCATTGAAATTCAGACAGGTACTGACGGCACTCAGTATGTCGATTTAGTATTGACCAAATCTTTAGATAGAGAGGAAGAGGCTGTGCATAATTTAATCCTGACTGCTGTGGATGGTGGCGTCCCTGTGCGCTCCGGCACTGCAAATATTATTGTAAGAGTACAGGATACAAATGACAATCCTCCTCGGTTTGACAAGCAAACCTACGCGATAAACATGACAGAAAACACCCCAATCGGAACATTGGTGACGAAGCTAAACGCAACAGATGTTGATGAGGGCCTGAATTCAGAGATAGCTTACTCATTCACGCTTTACACGTCAGAGAAAACGCAAGACGTGTTCGCACTTAATCCTAACACAGGGGAGATAACTGTGAAGGGAACGATGGATTATGAAGATATGAAATTTTACGAGATGCACATTGAGGCTAGAGATAAAGGGCCACACCCCCTGCTGGGACAGTGTAAAGTTGTCGTTCATGTAACAGATATGAATGATAATTATCCAGAAATCACCATACAGTCTGCTAAAAGTACATTTGCTGAAAACATTCCAGTAGGAAGTGTAATTGCTCTGATCGGTATAAGTGACAGAGACACCGGGGAAAATGGAAACGTAACATTATCCATACATAGCTCCATGCCATTTGTACTTAACGAATCGTCAGATAGACCCAGGCATTACAATCTACTTGTGTCAGAGCCTTTGGATCGCGAAAAAGTACCGGAATATGTCATTACGCTGATCGTAAAAGACGCAGGCACGCCCCCTTTGTCTGATAACGAAACAATTCATGTGCATCTACTAGATGTTAATGACAACGCGCCACAGTTCCCCCAGTCGTTTTATACTATACGTGTAATGGAGAATAACGCGCCTGAAGCCCTGCTCAGCTCGCTCACTGCGTTTGACCCAGACCTCCATGAAAACCAGTATCTAGTTTACTTCATCATAGAGAAGGAGATCGCCAACACCTCCATGTCCATGCTGTTCTCCATCAATCCAGAGAACGGTAAACTTCACGCACTGAAAACATTTGACTATGAGATTGAAAAGGAGTTTCTTTTCCACATAGAGGCCAGAGACTCTGGTTCTCCTCCGCTCAGCAGTAACGTGACCGTCCACATCATTATTGTGGATCAGAACGACAATGCTCCAGTCATTGTCTCTCCGTGGCGCGCGCATGGCTCAGTGGTGGAGGAAAAGATCCCCAGATCCACTGATAAAGGCTCCCTGGTTGCCAAGGTGATAGCCTTAGATACAGACTCTGTGCACAACTCTCGGATTACCTACCAGTTTCTACAGGTGACCGACGCCAGTTTGTTCAGTCTGGACCAATACAACGGAGAGATCCGGACTAGGAGGATGTTCAGTTACAAAGATCCACGTCACCTGAGACTGGTTGTTGTTGCCAAGGACAACGGAGAGCCAGCTCTCTCTGCTACGGTCACCATCAAGCTGATCACATTGGAGACTGCTGTTAAGGCCTACTCTGACATGACTGAGATGCCTCTGGAATATGACATCTTTTCAGACCTGAACTTGTATTTGGTCATCGGTCTGGGCTCAGTGTCATTTCTGCTCCTGATCACCATCCTTGTCACCATCGTGCTCAAGTGTCAGAGTCCCAAACCCAGTAAACCGGCTCCTCCCAGCAGGAACAGTGTGATCAGTGAGAGGAACTCCACCATCGCAGACTCCACTCTGGTGTCCAACGATGCCTACTGGTACAGTCTGTTTCTAGCTGAGACCAGGAAAGGAAAGCTGGTGGTTAGACAGCCTCTGCCGAAGGGCTCCAGGTACATCGTGTCCAGTATTCCGAGAGGAACAGGACTGACTGACACTAGTGACTCAGCTGCTTCCACCTTGCAGGTAAAACATCTTTATACAAACAGGCATTTATTTGTATTGTTGTAATAATATTTAAATAGTATCAGCAATATTGTCTTTTCTCCCTGTATATGTTCTGCGGTGATTAAAACCTATTGATAAAAATCTTTAAAAACTTTTTTTTTTTTAAAGTAAGCGTAATCGTTCTTTCAAACAAGTAACGGAGTAAAACAGCTGAAATAAATATATTGATTTAAACACAATGAACAAAAGTATTTAATAGATATTCTGTCTCCATCAGTTTAAAAAGTAAGGGAAACGGTTGTTGGTGGCGCTGCTATGATAGTAAAACTCCCGTCCATGAACGCAACCCCAGTGAAAAGCTGTTCTCTTTGTAAACTGAGCGGAGCATGAACAGCTCCGCGGTGCTGAAAAACTCGACGGCTAAGTCATACTCACCTCTTACTCTGCGGAAATATTCACTGGACATTCTGCGGTGGGAATATGTTTGAGATAAAGACAGCTGGACCGAAAATTATTAATCAGTGAGAGGTTTAAGTTAAGACTTATTTGCTGTTTCCCACGTTCACATCGGTGGGTTCTGCCACAACAATGGAGCCATGGAAAAGGTACGTCTTGCTTACTATGCTCATAATATTTTCTTCTATAAAAAGGACAACGACCTCAGTAACGCATTATTCGATACCCGAAGAAATGAAAGAAGGCTCCGTTGTTGCAAACCTCGCAAACGATCTCGGCCTGGATGTTAAAACACTGAATCAAAGGAAGATGAGGCTCGACATCATTGCTAATCAGAGATTTCTGGATGTGAACAAAGAAACTGGTGAGCTGTATATTGTGGAGAAGATTGACAGAGAAAATATCTGCCCTACAAAGTCGTCGGCTTCATGTTATCTAAGACTGGAGGCTATACTCGAAAATCCTTTACGGATTTTTAACATAGAAGTAGAAATTTTGGACATGAACGACAACGCCCCACAATTTCGTAGAGACGCAATACATTTAGATATATCTGAAGCAACGCCAAAAGGAGAGAGATTTTCTCTCAGTAATGCGGTTGATCCTGATGTTGGGTCTAACTCAGTAAAGACTTATCACCTTAGTGAAAGTGAATATTTTAATATTGAAGTGCAAACTGGAAGAGAAGGGTCAAAATTCGCTGATTTAATTTTGAAAAAGACATTAGATCGGGAGCAGAAGGCTGTTCATAATTTAATTCTCACAGCTCTCGATGGAGGAACACCTGCTCGCTCTGGTACCGCTGGCGTTATTGTTCACGTATTGGATACAAACGATAATGCTCCTGTTTTTACAAATGCAAACCTGAGCATAAAAATTATGGAAAACTCTCCCACAGGAAGTCTTGTTATTAATCTAAATGCAACAGATTTAGATGAAGGATCAAATTCTGATATAACATATTCATATAGTTTATATACGTCTGAAAAAACGCAAGAAACATTTAATCTGAATCCATCTACTGGAGAAATTACTGTTAAGGGAATGTTGAACTATGAGGATTTCAGGATTTATGATATGGAAGTTATAGCAACAGATAAAGGAGCCAACAGTTTATCAGGACAATGTACCATAAAGATTCTAGTTGAGGACATGAATGACAACCACCCAGAATTATCTATCAAATCATTTCAGAGTCCAGTGAGTGAAAACATTGAGTTAGACACAGTGATAGCTGTAGTTAGTGTGAGTGATAAAGACTCGGGTGATAATGGAGAGGTTCATCTTCATGTTCCAGACAACATGCCTTTCAAACTGAGGGAGTCCTCTGATAACTATTACGAGTTAGTGGTGTCAGAGCCATTAGACCGTGAGAAGGTCCCAGAATATGACATCACCTTCACGGTGACAGACAGAGGTTCTCCTCCTTTATCTGACAATGAGACGATGACTTTAGAGCTGCTGGATGTTAATGACAATGTTCCACAGTTCCCCCAGTCGTTTTATACTATACGTGTAATGGAGAATAACGCGCCTGGAGCCCTGCTCAGCTCGCTCACTGCGTTTGACCCAGACCTCCATGAAAACCAGTATCTAGTTTACTTCATCATAGAGAAGGAGATCGCCAACACCTCCATGTCCATGCTGTTCTCCATCAATCCAGAGAACGGTAATCTTTATGCCCTGAAAACTTTTGACCATGAGATTGAGAAGGAGTTTATTTTCCACATCGAGGCCAGAGACTCTGGTTCTCCTCCGCTCAGCAGTAACGTGACCGTCCACATCATTATTGTGGATCAGAACGACAATGCTCCAGTCATTGTCTCTCCGTGGCGTGCGCACGGCTCGGTGGTGGAGGAAAAGATCCCCAGATCCACTGATAAAGGCTCCCTGGTTGCCAAGGTGATAGCCTTAGATACAGACTCTGTGCACAACTCTCGGATTACCTACCAGTTTCTACAGGTGACCGACGCCAGTTTGTTCAGTCTGGACCAATACAACGGAGAGATCCGGACTAGGAGGATGTTCAGTTACAAAGATCCACGTCACCTGAGACTGGTTGTTGTTGCCAAGGACAACGGAGAGCCAGCTCTCTCTGCTACAGTCACCATCAAGCTGGTCACACTGGAGACTGCTGTTAAGGCCTACTCTGACATGACTGAGATGCCTCTGGAATATGACATCTTTTCAGACCTGAACTTGTATTTGGTCATCGGTCTGGGCTCCGTGTCATTTCTGCTCCTGATCACCATCCTTGTCACCATTGTGCTCAAGTGTCAGAGTCCCAAACCCAGTAAACCGGCTCCTCCCAGCAGGAACAGTGTGATCAGTGAGAGGAACTCCACCATCGCAGACTCCACTCTGGTGTCCAACGATGCCTACTGGTACAGTCTGTTTCTAGCTGAGACCAGGAAAGGAAAGCTGGTGGTTAGACAGCCTCTGCCGAAGGGCTCCAGGTACATCGTGTCCAGTATTCCGAGAGGAACAGGACTGACTGACACTAGTGACTCAGCTGCTTCCACCTTGCAGGTACGAATTGATCATCTACTTTTACATTCATTATTCGTCAGAAATGTATCGAGTTATATCTAATTTCACAGTTTCGATTTCTTGCTTGCAAGTGAAAGTAATCACCAATGTTTGTAAAATACCACATAAATATATGAATTCGGGTTGAATCAATGCAAAAAAATATGAAAAATGTTTTAAAATTAATTAAGGGTGTATCGGTGGCGCTGTTATGCTACGAAAAGTACAGCCTACAAACACCAGAAGAGTGACTCACTATTCCGGCGTGAATCCGGAAAGCGCAGGACAGCGCAGAGGTGCTGAGATCTCGAAAGCGAACATCTACTTTCCCCTTTTACTGCTGAAATATCTACAGATCATTTTTTGTTCGGAAGATTTTGGGATTGTATACTACTGCTGCTAAACTAAAATAGTCTGGGAACGTTTAATATAGCGACTGAATTTTTGTATCCTACGCACACATCTATGTGATCTATCACAACAATGGAATCGTGGGAAAGGTACGTTCTGTTCATTGTCGTCCTTATATTTTCTTTTTTTGGCAACATATGGACTTCAGTAACACATTACTCTATACCAGAAGAAATAAAAGAAGGCTCCGTTGTCGCTAACCTCGCTACCGATCTCAGTCTGGATGTTAAAACATTAAATCAGAGGAAGATGCGTCTTGACATCATCGCTAACAAGAGATATCTGGATGTGAACAAAGAGACTGGTGAGCTGTATATTGTGGAGAAGATTGACAGAGAATACATTTGCAATACAAAGTCTTCAGAATCTTGTTATCTCCGGTTGGAGGTAATATTAGACAATCCAGTACGAATATTTAATATAGAAGTAGAAATACTGGACATGAACGACAACGCCCCACAATTTCGTAGAGACACAATTTATCTGGATATATCTGAAGCGACACCAAAAGGAGAAAGATTTTCTCTCAGTAACGCTGTTGATCCTGATGTTGGACATAATTCAGTAAAAACGTATCATCTAAGTGAAAGTGAATATTTTAATATTGAGGTACAAACTGGAAGAGAAGGGTCAAAATTCGCTGATTTAATCTTGAAAAAGACATTAGATCGGGAACAGAAGGCTGTTTATAATTTAATTCTCACAGCTCTCGACGGAGGAACACCTGCTCGCTCTGGTACCGCTAACGTCATAGTTCGTGTTCTGGATACAAACGATAATGCTCCTGTTTTTACAAATGCAAACCTGAGCGTAAAAATAATGGAAAATTCTCCGATTGGAAGTCTTGTTATTAATCTAAATGCAACAGATTTAGATGAAGGATCAAATTCTGATATAACATATTCATATAGTTTATATACGTCTGAAAAAACGCAAGAAACATTTAATCTGAATCCATCTACTGGAGAAATTACTGTTAAGGGAATGTTGAACTATGAGGATTTCAGGATTTATGATATGGAAGTTATAGCAACAGATAAAGGAGCCAACAGTTTATCAGGACAATGTACCATAAAGATTCTAGTTGAGGACATGAATGACAACCACCCAGAATTATCTATCAAATCATTTCAGAGTCCAGTGAGTGAAAACATTGAGTTAGACACAGTGATAGCTGTAGTTAGTGTGAGTGATAAAGACTCGGGTGATAATGGAGAGGTTCATCTTCATGTTCCAGACAACATGCCTTTCAAACTGAGGGAGTCCTCTGATAACTATTACGAGTTAGTGGTGTCAGAGCCATTAGACCGTGAGAAGGTCCCAGAATATGACATCACCTTCACGGTGACAGACAGAGGTTCTCCTCCTTTATCTGACAATGAGACGATGACTTTAGAGCTGCTGGATGTTAATGACAATGTTCCACAGTTCCCCCAGTCGTTTTATACTATACGTGTAATGGAGAATAACGCGCCTGGAGCCCTGCTCAGCTCGCTCACTGCGTTTGACCCAGACCTCCATGAAAACCAGTATCTAGTTTACTTCATCATAGAGAAGGAGATCGCCAACACCTCCATGTCCATGCTGTTCTCCATCAATCCAGAGAACGGTAATCTTTATGCCCTGAAAACTTTTGACCATGAGATTGAGAAGGAGTTTATTTTCCACATCGAGGCCAGAGACTCTGGTTCTCCTCCGCTCAGCAGTAACGTGACCGTCCACATCATTATTGTGGATCAGAACGACAATGCTCCAGTCATTGTCTCTCCGTGGCGTGCGCACGGCTCGGTGGTGGAGGAAAAGATCCCCAGATCCACTGATAAAGGCTCCCTGGTTGCCAAGGTGATAGCCTTAGATACAGACTCTGTGCACAACTCTCGGATTACCTACCAGTTTCTACAGGTGACCGACGCCAGTTTGTTCAGTCTGGACCAATACAACGGAGAGATCCGGACTAGGAGGATGTTCAGTTACAAAGATCCACGTCACCTGAGACTGGTTGTTGTTGCCAAGGACAACGGAGAGCCAGCTCTCTCTGCTACAGTCACCATCAAGCTGGTCACACTGGAGACTGCTGTTAAGGCCTACTCTGACATGACTGAGATGCCTCTGGAATATGACATCTTTTCAGACCTGAACTTGTATTTGGTCATCGGTCTGGGCTCCGTGTCATTTCTGCTCCTGATCACCATCCTTGTCACCATTGTGCTCAAGTGTCAGAGTCCCAAACCCAGTAAACCGGCTCCTCCCAGCAGGAACAGTGTGATCAGTGAGAGGAACTCCACCATCGCAGACTCCACTCTGGTGTCCAACGATGCCTACTGGTACAGTCTGTTTCTAGCTGAGACCAGGAAAGGAAAGCTGGTGGTTAGACAGCCTCTGCCGAAGGGCTCCAGGTACATCGTGTCCAGTATTCCGAGAGGAACAGGACTGACTGACACTAGTGACTCAGCTGCTTCCACCTTGCAGGTACGAATTGATCATCTACTTTTACATTCATTATTCGTCAGAAATGTATCGAGTTATATCTAATTTCACAGTTTCGATTTCTTGCTTGCAAGTGAAAGTAATCACCAATGTTTGTAAAATACCACATAAATATATGAATTCGGGTTGAATCAATGCAAAAAAATATGAAAAATGTTTTAAAATTAATTAAGGGTGTATCGGTGGCGCTGTTATGCTACGAAAAGTACAGCCTACAAACACCAGAAGAGTGACTCACTATTCCGGCGTGAATCCGGAAAGCGCAGGACAGCGCAGAGGTGCTGAGATCTCGAAAGCGAACATCTACTTTCCCCTTTTACTGCTGAAATATCTACAGATCATTTTTTTGTTCGGAAGATTTTGGGATTGTATACTACTGCTGCTAAACTAAAATAGTCTGGGAACGTTTAATATAGCGACTGAATTTTTGTATCCTACGCACACATCTATGTGATCTATCACAACAATGGAATCGTGGGAAAGGTACGTTCTGTTCATTGTCGTCCTTATATTTTCTTTTTTTGGCAACATATGGACTTCAGTAACACATTACTCTATACCAGAAGAAATAAAAGAAGGCTCCGTTGTCGCTAACCTCGCTACCGATCTCAGTCTGGATGTTAAAACATTAAATCAGAGGAAGATGCGTCTTGACATCATCGCTAACAAGAGATATCTGGATGTGAACAAAGAGACTGGTGAGCTGTATATTGTGGAGAAGATTGACAGAGAATACATTTGCAATACAAAGTCTTCAGAATCTTGTTATCTCCGGTTGGAGGTAATATTAGACAATCCAGTACGAATATTTAATATAGAAGTAGAAATACTGGACATGAACGACAACGCCCCACAATTTCGTAGAGACACAATTTATCTGGATATATCTGAAGCGACACCAAAAGGAGAAAGATTTTCTCTCAGTAACGCTGTTGATCCTGATGTTGGACATAATTCAGTAAAAACGTATCATCTAAGTGAAAGTGAATATTTTAATATTGAGGTACAAACTGGAAGAGAAGGGTCAAAATTCGCTGATTTAATCTTGAAAAAGACATTAGATCGGGAACAGAAGGCTGTTTATAATTTAATTCTCACAGCTCTCGACGGAGGAACACCTGCTCGCTCTGGTACCGCTAACGTCATAGTTCGTGTTCTGGATACAAACGATAATGCTCCTGTTTTTACAAATGCAAACCTGAGCGTAAAAATAATGGAAAATTCTCCGATTGGAAGTCTTGTTATTAATCTCAATGCAACAGATTTGGACGAAGGATCAAATTCTGATATAACCTATTCTTATAGTTTATATACACCAGAAAAAACGCAAGAAACATTCAATCTGAATCCATCTACTGGAGAAATTACTGTTAAGGGAATGTTGAATTATGAGGATTTCCGGATTTATGATATGGAAGTTATAGCAACAGATAAAGGAACCAACAGTTTATCAGGACAATGTACCATAAAGATTCTAGTTGAGGACATGAATGACAACCACCCAGAATTATCTATCAAATCATTTCAGAGTCCAGTGAGTGAAAACATTGAGTTAGACACAGTGATAGCTGTAGTTAGTGTGAGTGATAAAGACTCGGGTGATAATGGAGAGGTTGATCTTCATGTTCCAGACAACATGCCTTTCAAACTGAGGGAGTCCTCTGATAACTATTATGAGTTAGTGGTGTCAGAGCCATTAGACCGGGAAAAGGTCCCAGAATATGACATCACCTTCACAGTGACAGACAGAGGTTCTCCTCCTTTATCTGACAATGAGACGATGACTTTAGAGCTGCTGGATGTTAATGACAATGTTCCACAGTTCCCCCAGTCGTTTTATACTATACGTGTAATGGAGAATAACGCGCCTGGAGCCCTGCTCAGCTCGCTCACTGCGTTTGACCCAGACCTCCATGAAAACCAGTATCTAGTTTACTTCATCATAGAGAAGGAGATCGCCAACACCTCCATGTCCATGCTGTTCTCCATCAATCCAGAGAACGGTAATCTTTATGCCCTAAAAACTTTTGACCATGAGATTGAGAAGGAGTTTCTTTTCCACATCGAGGCCAGAGACTCTGGTTCTCCTCCGCTCAGCAGTAACGTGACCGTCCACATCATTATTGTGGATCAGAACGACAATGCTCCAGTCATTGTCTCTCCGTGGCGTGCGCACGGCTCGGTGGTGGAGGAAAAGATCCCCAGATCCACTGATAAAGGCTCCCTGGTTGCCAAGGTGATAGCCTTAGATACAGACTCTGTGCACAACTCTCGGATTACCTACCAGTTTCTACAGGTGACCGACGCCAGTTTGTTCAGTCTGGACCAATACAACGGAGAGATCCGGACTAGGAGGATGTTCAGTTACAAAGATCCACGTCACCTGAGACTGGTTGTTGTTGCCAAGGACAACGGAGAGCCAGCTCTCTCTGCTACAGTCACCATCAAGCTGGTCACCTTGGAGACTGCTGTTAAGGCCTACTCTGACATGACTGAGATGCCTCTGGAATATGACATCTTTTCAGACCTGAACTTGTATTTGGTCATCGGTCTGGGCTCAGTGTCATTTCTGCTCCTGATCACCATCCTTGTCACCATCGTGCTCAAGTGTCAGAGTCCCAAACCCAGTAAACCGGCTCCTCCCAGCAGGAACAGTGTGATCAGTGAGAGGAACTCCACCATCGCAGACTCCACTCTGGTGTCCAACGATGCCTACTGGTACAGTCTGTTTCTAGCTGAGACCAGGAAAGGAAAACTGGTGGTTAGACAGCCTCTGCCGAAGGGCTCCAGGTACATCGTGTCCAGTATTCCGAGAGGAACAGGACTGACTGACACTAGTGACTCAGCTGCTTCCACCCTGCAGGTACAAATCCAGCATCTTAATATTATTTTTCTAGCATGCATATTATTAAAAATGTTATTCAATTTGATGTAATAATATTTGGTTGTTGATTAACAGGCTTAATTTTTAAATCCTTATAAGTGAAGCTTCATGCAGAAATCTCCAAAATATTTGCACCAATTAGTTAACTTCAAATAACTTTGCATAAAAATCCCTTAAATGCTTAACTACATTTTCTTTTTTGCACTTGTCATTGATTTTAGTTTTGTACCATTTTCTTTTAAATATTTGTTTCCTGAAATAAAAAAAAATAAAAAAACAGACATACAAAACAAATAATAATAATAATAAAATACAATTTAAAAGGTCACGTTTCTTTAGTTTGAGGGACGTAGTTCAGTTTGCTTATAGCATGAACATTATACAGGTAAGAAAAGCTTAATTTTCATATATCTATATAACATTTAAATAAATGTTGGAAAAAATAAATAGGCTTAAGCAAGAAACTGTTGAAGGATCTTGATTAATGTAATAATAACAATTTTACGTTTTATAATTCTTTTCCAACCTTAATTTAACGAATCTAAAGATTTTTACTTATTGGAACGATGTTTTTCATTCTTCCAGGCTTACTATAACCACGGATTATACATTGAAGCAGGAATTAAATATATGTAACATTATTTCTTTCTTTCAGTAACAGTGTTAAAATGAAACAACTTATGGGTGTTTATTCCTGATAGATGTTGCTCAGATTTGGTTAAAATGATCAGTACATTTTTGTTTTCCGACTTAATGCTAACCACACTTTTACAAACGTAAATGGTGGCGCTGTTTTGTTGATAGATGTCTTTCCTTTGAACGCCATGACAGGGCGTTTATGTCATTATGTGGTTTTAAGCTAAGACAGGACAGCTCCGTAGTGCTGAAACATTTTTCCGAAACTGAGTATTTTTGCTGTGGTATATTCTTGCACGATTTGAATCGTTTATTTGGATTTAATACTTGTACGGAATAATTCTCCTGGAAGCCTATATCATACCTTTTCTTCATATTCAACGGAACAATGGGCCCTGCCGGAACAATTGCGTCTCGGATAAGGCCAGTGATTCTCATTACTCTTCTCACCTTTATTCCACACATATCGACTTCAGTGACACATTACTCTATACCAGAGGAAATGAAAGAAGGCTCCGTGGTCGCAAACCTCGCCACGGACCTCAGTCTGGACGTTAAAACACTGAACCAGAGGAAGCTGCGTCTTGACATAATTGCTAACAAGAAATACCTCGATGTGAACAAAGAGACTGGTGAGCTGTATGTTGTTGAGAAAATTGACAGAGAATACATTTGTACAACAAACAGATTATCATCGTGCTACCTTAAACTTGAAATCACGCTAGAAAATCCATTGCGGATATTTAACATAGAATTAGAAGTACTAGACATGAACGACAACGCACCGCGATTTCTAAGAGACACCATACATTTAGATATATCTGAAGCGACGACAAAAGGAGAGAGATTTTCTCTCAGTAACGCTGTTGATCCGGATGTCGGTTCAAATTCAGTGAAAACGTATCATCTAAGTGAAAGTGAATATTTTAATATTGAAATTCAGACTGGTAGAGATGGATCTAAATTTGCTGACTTAATCTTGAAAAAGGATTTAGATCGGGAGCACCAGGCTGCTCATAATTTAATACTGACAGCTGTAGATGGAGGAACACCTGCTCGTTCTGGTACTGTCAGAATTATTGTTCACGTTTTGGATACAAATGATAACGCTCCTAGATTTGACAGATCCATCTACAACGTAAAGATAATGGAAAATTCTCCGATTGGAAGTCTTGTTATTAATCTCAATGCAACAGATTTAGATGAAGGATCGAATTCTGATATAACATATTCATATAGTTTATATACATCAGAAAAAACACAAGAAACATTTAATCTGAATCCATCTACTGGAGAAATTACTGTTAAGGGAATGTTGAACTATGAGGATTTCCGGATTTATGATATGGAAATTATAGCAACAGATAAAGGAGCCAACAGTTTATCAGGACAATGTACCATAAAGATTCTAGTTGAGGACATGAATGACAACCACCCAGAATTATCTATCAAATCATTTCAGAGTCCAGTGAGTGAAAACATTGAGTTAGACACAGTGATAGCTGTAGTTAGTGTGAGTGATAAAGACTCGGGTGATAATGGAGAGGTTGATCTTCATGTTCCAGACAACATGCCTTTCAAACTGAGGGAGTCCTCTGATAACTATTACGAGTTAGTGGTGTCAGAGCCATTAGACCGTGAGAAGGTCCCAGAATATGACATCACCTTCACGGTGACAGACAGAGGTTCTCCTCCTTTATCTGACAATGAGACGATGACTTTAGAGCTGCTGGATGTTAATGACAATGTTCCACAGTTCCCCCAGTCGTTTTATACTATACGTGTAATGGAGAATAACGCGCCTGGAGCCCTGCTCAGCTCGCTCACTGCGTTTGACCCAGACCTCCATGAAAACCAGTATCTAGTTTACTTCATCATAGAGAAGGAGATCGCCAACACCTCCATGTCCATGCTGTTCTCCATCAATCCAGAGAACGGTAATCTTTATGCCCTGAAAACTTTTGACCATGAGATTGAGAAGGAGTTTCTTTTCCACATCGAGGCCAGAGACTCTGGTTCTCCTCCGCTCAGCAGTAACGTGACCGTCCACATCATTATTGTGGATCAGAACGACAATGCTCCAGTCATTGTCTCTCCGTGGCGTGCGCACGGCTCGGTGGTGGAGGAAAAGATCCCCAGATCCACTGATAAAGGCTCCCTGGTTGCCAAGGTGATAGCCTTAGATACAGACTCTGTGCACAACTCTCGGATTACCTACCAGTTTCTACAGGTGACCGATGCCAGTTTGTTCAGTCTGGACCAATACAACGGAGAGATCCGGACTAGGAGGATGTTCAGTTACAAAGATCCACGTCACCTGAGACTGGTTGTTGTTGCCAAGGACAACGGAGAGCCAGCTCTCTCTGCTACGGTCACCATCAAGCTGGTCACCTTGGAGACTGCTGTTAAGGCCTACTCTGACATGACTGAGATGCCTCTGGAATATGACATCTTTTCAGACCTGAACTTGTATTTGGTCATCGGTCTGGGCTCAGTGTCATTTCTGCTCCTGATCACCATCCTTGTCACCATCGTGCTCAAGTGTCAGAGTCCCAAACCCAGTAAACCGGCTCCTCCCAGCAGGAACAGTGTGATCAGTGAGAGGAACTCCACCATCGCAGACTCCACTCTGGTGTCCAACGATGCCTACTGGTACAGTCTGTTTCTAGCTGAGACCAGGAAAGGAAAGCTGGTGGTTAGACAGCCTCTGCCGAAGGGCTCCAGGTACATCGTGTCCAGTATTCCGAGAGGAACAGGACTGACTGACACTAGTGACTCAGCTGCTTCCACGTTGCAGGTACAAATCCAGCATCTTAATATTATTTTTCTAGCATGCATATTATTAAAAATGTTATTCAATTTGATGTAATAATATTTGTTTGTTGATTAACAGGCTTAATTTTTAAATCCTTATAAGTGAAGCTTCATGCAGAAATCTCCTAAAATATTTGCACCAATTAGTTAACTTCAAATAACTTTGCATAAAAATCCCTTAAATGCTTAACTACATTTTCTTTTTTGTACTTGTCATTGATTTTAGTTTTGTACCATTTTCTTTTAAATATTTGTTTCCTGAAATAAAAAAAAATTAAAAAAAGACATACAAAACAAATAATAATAATAATAAAATACAATTTAAAAGGTCACGTTTCTTTAGTTTGAGGGACGTAGTTCAGTTTGCTTATAGCATGAACATTATACAGGTAAGAAAAGCTTAATTTTCATATATCTATATAACATTTAAATAAATGTTGGAAAAAATAAATAGGCTTAAGCAAGAAACTGTTGAAGGATCTTGATTAATGTAATAATAACAATTTTACGTTTTATAATTTTTTTCCAACCTTAATTTAACGAATCTAAAGATTTTTACTTATGGGAACGATGTTTTTCATTCTTCCAGGCTTACTATAACCACGGATTATACATTGAAGCAGGAATTAAATATATGTAACATTATTTCTTTCTTTCAGTAACAGTGTTAAAATGAAACAACTTATGGGTTTTTATTCCTGATAGATGTTGCTCAGATTTGGTTAAAATGATCAGTACATTTTTGTTTTCCGACTTAATGCTAACCACACTTTTACAAACGTAAATGGTGGCGCTGTTTTGTTGATAGATGTCTTTCCTTTGAACGCCATGACAGGGCGTTTATGTCATTATGTGGTTTTAAGCTAAGACAGGACAGCTCCGTAGTGCTGAAACATTTTTCCGAAACTGAGTATTTTTGCTGTGGTATATTCTTGCACGATTTGAATCGTTTATTTGGATTTAATACTTGTACGGAATAATTCTCCTGGAAGCCTATATAATACCTTTTCTTCATATTCAACGGAACAATGGGCCCTGCCGGAACAATTGCGTCTCGGATAAGGCCAGTGATTCTCATTACTCTTCTCACCTTTATTCCACACATATCGACTTCAGTGACACATTACTCTATACCAGAGGAAATGAAAGAAGGCTCCGTGGTCGCAAACCTCGCCACGGACCTCAGTCTGGACGTTAAAACACTGAACCAGAGGAAGCTGCGTCTTGACATAATTGCTAACAAGAAATACCTCGATGTGAACAAAGAGACTGGTGAGCTGTATGTTGTTGAGAAAATTGACAGAGAATACATTTGTACAACAAAAGTATCATCATCATGCTACCTTAAACTTGAAATCACTCTAGAAAATCCATTGCGGATATTTAACATAGAATTAGAAGTACTAGACATGAACGACAACGCACCGCGATTTCTAAGAGACACCATACATTTAGATATATCTGAAGCGACGACAAAAGGAGAGAGATTTTCTCTCAGTAACGCTGTTGATCCGGATGTCGGTTCAAATTCAGTGAAAACGTATCATCTAAGTGAAAGTGAATATTTTAATATTGAAATTCAAACTGGTAGAGATGGGTCTAAATTTGCTGACCTAATCTTGAAAAAGGATTTAGATCGGGAGCACCAGGCTGCTCATAATTTAATACTGACAGCTGTAGATGGAGGAACACCTGCTCGTTCTGGTACTGTCAGAATTATTGTTCACGTTTTGGATACAAATGATAACGCTCCTAGATTTGACAGATCCATCTACAACGTAAAGATAATGGAAAATTCTCCGATTGGAAGTCTTGTTATTAATCTCAATGCAACAGATTTAGATGAAGGATCAAATTCTGATATAACATATTCATATAGTTTATATACATCAGAAAAAACACAAGAAACATTTAATCTGAATCCATCTACTGGAGAAATTACTGTTAAGGGAATGTTGAACTATGAGGATTTCCGGATTTATGATATGGAAGTTATAGCAACAGATAAAGGAGCCAACAGTTTATCAGGACAATGTACCATAAAGATTCTAGTTGAGGACATGAATGACAACCACCCAGAATTATCTATCAAATCATTTCAGAGTCCAGTGAGTGAAAACATTGAGTTAGACACAGTGATAGCTGTAGTTAGTGTGAGTGATAAAGACTCGGGTGATAATGGAGAGGTTCATCTTCATGTTCCAGACAACATGCCTTTCAAACTGAGGGAGTCCTCTGATAACTATTACGAGTTAGTGGTGTCAGAGCCATTAGACCGTGAGAAGGTCCCAGAATATGACATCACCTTCACGGTGACAGACAGAGGTTCTCCTCCTTTATCTGACAATGAGACGATGACTTTAGAGCTGCTGGATGTTAATGACAATGTTCCACAGTTCCCCCAGTCGTTTTATACTATACGTGTAATGGAGAATAACGCGCCTGGAGCCCTGCTCAGCTCGCTCACTGCGTTTGACCCAGACCTCCATGAAAACCAGTATCTAGTTTACTTCATCATAGAGAAGGAGATCGCCAACACCTCCATGTCCATGCTGTTCTCCATCAATCCAGAGAACGGTAATCTTTATGCCCTGAAAACTTTTGACCATGAGATTGAGAAGGAGTTTCTTTTCCACATCGAGGCCAGAGACTCTGGTTCTCCTCCGCTCAACAGTAACGTGACCGTCCACATCATTATTGTGGATCAGAACGACAATGCTCCAGTCATTGTCTCTCCGTGGCGTGCGCACGGCTCAGTGGTGGAGGAAAAGATCCCCAGATCCACTGATAAAGGCTCCCTGGTTGCCAAGGTGATAGCCTTAGATACAGACTCTGTGCACAACTCTCGGATTACCTACCAGTTTCTACAGGTGACCGACGCCAGTTTGTTCAGTCTGGACCAATACAACGGAGAGATCCGGACTAGGAGGATGTTCAGTTACAAAGATCCACGTCACCTGAGACTGGTTGTTGTTGCCAAGGACAACGGAGAGCCAGCTCTCTCTGCTACGGTCACCATCAAGCTGGTCACCTTGGAGACTGCTGTTAAGGCCTACTCTGACATGACTGAGATGCCTCTGGAATATGACATCTTTTCAGACCTGAACTTGTATTTGGTCATCGGTCTGGGCTCAGTGTCATTTCTGCTCCTGATCACCATCCTTGTCACCATCGTGCTCAAGTGTCAGAGTCCCAAACCCAGTAAACCGGCTCCTCCCAGCAGGAACAGTGTGATCAGTGAGAGGAACTCCACCATCGCAGACTCCACTCTGGTGTCCAACGATGCCTACTGGTACAGTCTGTTTCTAGCTGAGACCAGGAAAGGAAAGCTGGTGGTTAGACAGCCTGTGCCGAAGGGCTCCAGGTACATCGTGTCCAGTATTCCGAGAGGAACAGGACTGACTGACACTAGTGACTCAGCTGCTTCCACATTGCAGGTATGATTACAGTCTGTATTTTTTCTTCATTACCCAAGTAATATGAAATTTTGCTTCGTTTTATTAATTGATCATGCGCTATGATCTAGGTTTTTAATAAACCTTTTTAAATTTTATTTCAACATAAAACTAATCATGCAAAAATATTTTTGCATTTGGATTATGTAATAATTATCTATATATGAAAATATATGACTACATGAAAACAGGCAACATATAAAATACATTAAGTATATATATATATATATATATATATATATATATATATATATATATTTGGTCTTTCTGATGAACTCGTCTTTAGTTCATTGTATGTGTTCTACACAGCTGATTGGTAATGGCCACTGATTGGGCTTTCTTTAAAACTTCAAAATATCGATTTCTTTATCTTTTTTTATTAAACATTTTAAAGACAGTTGAATGTTGTGCATTTCAGACCTGGATTTTGAGATAAAGCTGAACTTAATTTTTAGTCTTTAATGAAATCTACTCATTATTATATATTTAATTTTTAGTATGTCCAACATGTTCATGCAGAGAAAATAACGAAAAGCCTAAAATAAGCAGTAAGATTTGCTCTCTTTTCCATAAAAAGATATCTTTTCTCATATTGATCTCGTTTTCCGTTTACTCAAAATTACATTTAATTTCGTTTTTTGGATTGTGTTCAAGTTCAAAAGGGGCCAGAAAACATTTAAAATGAGACACACAAAAGTTTGATATTCATGCAGTTAAACTCAAAATTAATTATTGCAATTTTCTTTTTAGCATATATGAGATATAACAGGGACGGTGTAGGGGAACCTTGCAACTAAACGGAAACAGTTGACTCTGTAACAAAAGAACACGTCGAATTTCGAAGCGCAACAAAATATATGCTCACTGAAGCTCAAATTAATCGCGACTACAGCATTCTAAATTTAGTGTCCAGGAAAACTTAAAGCGTAGCAATTAAATTATTTGACTTTAATAATTTTCAGAAAAGTAAAAAGAGCATATAAAGCTTGAAGGGTGGCGCTATTTTGTTCCTGAAAGTCAAGCCCCTGAAAGCCAAGATTGTGAATCGGCGTCGTCAGAACGCTTAAAAAAGACAGGAGAGCTCCATGGTGCTGAATCCTGCGGGAAGCAAACTGAATATTTCTACTAAGAAGGATAGTGCATAACGTAGATCTGTCTAAACATGTTTGAGGATAACGTTTTCTCTGGAAAAAATATACTATTCTGAATGATGCGTTGTGTCTCGCGCACAACGGTGGCTTCCGCTGTAACAATGGATTCTCAGAAAAGGTGCGTGCTGCTAAGTATTTATATTATCTCTTTATTCGTTGAAAGCATGTCGACATCAGAGATTCATTATTCTATCCCCGAAGAAATGAAAGAAGGTTCTGTTGTCGCCAACGTCGCCACCGATCTCAGTCTGGATGTTAAAACACTGAATCAGAGGAAGATGCGTCTTGACATCATCGCTAACAAGAAATATCTGGAAGTGAACAGAGAGACTGGTGAACTGTATATTGTTGAAAAGATTGACAGAGAATACATTTGCAACACCAAGTCGTTGGCGTCTTGTTATCTTAGACTAGAGGTCATTTTAGAGAATCCAGTACGAATATTTAATATCGAGGTGGAGATCCTGGACATGAACGACAACGCCCCACATTTTCGCAGAGACACAATATATCTGGATATATCTGAAGCTACAGCAAAAGGAGAAAAATTTTCCCTCAGTAATGCAATTGATCCTGACGATGGATCTAATTCAGTAAAAACGTATTATCTGAGTGAAAGTGAATACTTTAATATCAAGATTCAGACCGGAAGAGACGGGTCAAAATTTGCCGAGTTAATCTTAACAAAAGACTTGGATCGGGAAAACAAAGCAGCTCATAATTTAATACTGACAGCTGTAGATGGAGGAACACCTGCTCGATCTGGTACAGCCAGCATTATTGTTCGTGTTTTGGATACAAATGATAATGCGCCTTCATTTGACAAATCAATCTACAACATAAAAATATTGGAAAATTCTCCAATTGGAAGTCTTGTTATTAATCTCAATGCAACAGATTTAGATGAAGGATCAAATTCTGATATAACATACTCATATAGTTTATATACATCAGAAAAAACACAAGAAACATTTAATCTGAACCCATCTACTGGAGAAATTACTGTTAAGGGAATGTTGAATTATGAGGATTTCCGGATTTTTGATATGGAAGTTATAGCAACAGATAAAGGAGCCAACAGTTTATCAGGACAATGTACCATAAAGATTCTAGTTGAGGACATGAATGACAACCACCCAGAATTATCTATCAAATCATTTCAGAGTCCAGTGAGTGAAAACATTGAGTTAGACACAGTGATAGCTGTGGTTAGTGTGAGTGATAAAGACTCGGGTGATAATGGAGAGGTTGATCTTCATGTTCCAGACAACATGCCTTTCAAACTGAGGGAGTCCTCTGATAACTATTATGAGTTAGTGGTGTCAGAGCCATTAGACCGGGAAAAGGTCCCAGAATATGACATCACCTTCACGGTGACAGACAGAGGTTCTCCTCCTTTATCTGACAATGAGACGATGACTTTAGAGCTGCTGGATGTGAATGACAACGTTCCACAATTCCCCCAGTCGTTTTATACTATACGTGTAATGGAGAATAACGCACCTGGAGCCCTGCTCAGCTCGCTCACTGCGTTTGACCCAGACCTCCATGAAAACCAGTATCTAGTTTACTTCATCATAGAGAAGGAGATCGCCAACACCTCCATGTCCATGCTGTTCTCCATCAATCCAGAGAACGGTAATCTTTATGCCCTGAAAACTTTTGACCATGAGATTGAGAAGGAGTTTCTTTTCCACATCGAGGCCAGAGACTCTGGTTCTCCTCCGCTCAGCAGTAACGTGACTGTCCACATCATTATTGTGGATCAGAACGACAATGCTCCAGTTATTGTCTCTCCGTGGCGCGCGCATGGCTCAGTGGTGGAGGAAAAGATCCCCAGGTCCACTGATAAAGGCTCCCTGGTTGCCAAGGTGATAGCCTTAGATACAGACTCTGTGCACAACTCTCGGATTACCTACCAGTTTCTACAGGTGACCGACGCCAGTTTGTTCAGTCTGGACCAATACAACGGAGAGATCCGGACTAGGAGGATGTTCAGTTACAAAGATCCACGTCACCTGAGACTGGTTGTTGTTGCCAAGGACAACGGAGAGCCAGCTCTCTCTGCTACAGTCACCATCAAGCTGGTCACCTTGGAGACTGCTGTTAAGGCCTACTCTGACATGACTGAGATGCCTCTGGAATATGACATCTTTTCAGACCTGAACTTGTATTTGGTCATCGGTCTGGGCTCAGTGTCATTTCTGCTCCTGATCACCATCCTTGTCACCATCGTGCTCAAGTGTCAGAGTCCCAAACCCAGTAAACCGGTTCCTCCCAGCAGGAACAGTGTGATCAGTGAGAGGAACTCCACCATCGCAGACTCCACTCTGGTGTCCAACGATGCCTACTGGTACAGTCTGTTTCTAGCTGAGACCAGGAAAGGAAAGCTGGTGGTTAGACAGCCTCTGCCGAAGGGCTCCAGGTACATCGTGTCCAGTATTCCGAGAGGAACAGGACTGACTGACACTAGTGACTCAGCTGCTTCCACCCTGCAGGTGAGAAACCTCTGCTAATCCTACACCTCCACACACTATAGGCTTATATCTTCATTTAATCAGAAACAAAGTACGACATATATAGGAGCAACGCTTGTACAAACGATTCAAGAAAAAGTTCTTGTCTACATGAAGGAAAAATGTTTTAATGCACATATTTTTTTCAGTTATGCAAAATATTGTTGCCAAGTTTTGTATTCACAGCTGTAATTTTAGTGCAACTATTAAAAATCAGGTTAAAAAAATCTAGATAAATTTAATATTCTTTCGTGAATACCCAATATTTTCCCCTCATCTTTCCATTTCATGTATAATTATGGAATACATTTTCCAATTTCTTACAAAAACATGTATTTACTTGAATAAGAAAAACTACACGGAAAAAAAACATTTCCTTCTTGCACATATTAAAAAAAAATCATGTAAATATCGGATAAATTCTAAATTATTGAGCTTACTAAAGGTTGTTATAAATAATACTGAAGAGACAGGGAGAGAGAAAAGAATTCAAAGGTATAACATAATTTACAGTAAAATACGAAACTATATGTGAGTACTCATATTTGCAGCTGTAAAAATGTAAGATAAGTTTAAATCTTGCAGACATTGATGAACCTACCGTTTGGTTGCACAATGAGGCGCTACTCCCCAGTCCTATACGTTTGTGACGTCACTATTCGCCACGACTGTCCTCACTTAAGAAAATCGAGGAAAGCGGGGAATGAACTGCTGTCAACCACAGTTCTGATGAAAAGCTTATTTTTCCATTTGAAATACATTTTTTTCCCGGAATTTAAAAGAGATTCTGGTTCGAGTACAGATTCGAAGGAGAAGGGATTTTACATCACGCTGATGAAAACCAATATAGGTGACAATGGGTGTTTGTATGTGTTCTGAACACCGGACAAGGTATGTCTCGACAATTATTCTCTTTTTTGTTACATTACATTCCGCTTCAGCTGTAACACACTATTCAGTCCCCGAAGAACTGGAAGAAGGATCTGTTGTCGCAAATCTCGCTGGAGATTTGGGACTAGATGTGAAGACTTTAGTGGAGCGGAAAATGCGTTTGGAGATCATTGCAAATCGGAAATATCTGGATGTGAACAAAGAGACAGGGGAGCTGGTCATCGTTGAGCGAATTGACAGGGAGTCTCTGTGTTCCGCCAAGACATCATGCTATTTAAAAATGGAAGCTATAATCGAAAACCCTAAACGGATATTTTATATTGAGTTGGAAATTTTGGACATAAATGATAACGCACCTCATTTCAGAAGAGATACGATAGATTTAGATATTTCTGAAGCCACACAGGCCGGTGAGCGTTTCTCTGTGAACAATGCAGTAGATCCAGACGTTGGATCTAACGCTGTAAAAACGTACCACCTGAGTGAGAGCGAATATTTTACAATAGAAATTCAGTCAGGAAGAGATGGTTCAAAATTTGCCGAACTCATCTTGAAAAAAAGTTTAAACAGAGAGGAGATAGCAGTTCACTACTTGATACTTACAGCTGTAGATGGTGGTATGCCGTCTCGATCTGGTACAGCCAGCATAATCGTTCATGTTCTGGATACAAATGACAACGCCCCAAAATTTGACAAGGAGAGCCAGGAAGTCAGTGTTTTGGAGAATTCTCCAATAGGAAGTCTTGTTTTACACCTTAATGCCACAGATTTAGATGAAGGATCAAATTCAGATGTTGTCTATTCATATAGTTTTTATACATCAGAGAAAACGCAAGAAACCTTTAATTTAAATCCAACCACTGGTGACATTACTGTCAAAGGAGTGTTAAATTATGAGGATTTCAGGATTTATGATTTGGAGGTAATAGCAACAGATAAAGGGGAGAGTCCATTATCAGGACAATGTAAGGTCACAATTAAAGTTGAGGACATGAATGACAACCACCCAGAATTATCTATCAAATCATTTCAGAGTCCAGTGAGTGAAAACATTGAGTTAGAGACAGTGATAGCTGTGGTTAGTGTGAGTGATAAAGACTCGGGTGATAATGGAGAGGTTCATCTTCATGTTCCAGACAACATGCCTTTCAAACTGAGGGAGTCCTCTGATAACTATTACGAGTTAGTGGTGTCAGAGCCATTAGACCGTGAGAAGGTCCCAGAATATGACATCACCTTCACGGTGACAGACAGAGGTTCTCCTCCTTTATCTGACAATGAGACGATGACTTTAGAGCTGCTGGATGTTAATGACAATGTTCCACAGTTCCCCCAGTCGTTTTATACTATACGTGTAATGGAGAATAACGCACCTGGAGCCCTGCTCAGCTCGCTCACTGCGTTTGACCCAGACCTCCATGAAAACCAGTATCTAGTTTACTTCATCATAGAGAAGGAGATCGCCAACACCTCCATGTCCATGCTGTTCTCCATCAATCCAGAGAACGGTAATCTTTATGCCCTGAAAACTTTTGACCATGAGATTGAGAAGGAGTTTCTTTTCCACATCGAGGCCAGAGACTCTGGTTCTCCTCCGCTCAGCAGTAACGTGACCGTCCACATCATTATTGTGGATCAGAACGACAATGCTCCAGTCATTGTCTCTCCGTGGCGTGCGCACGGCTCAGTGGTGGAGGAAAAGATCCCCAGGTCCACTGATAAAGGCTCCCTGGTTGCCAAGGTGATAGCCTTAGATACAGACTCTGTGCACAACTCTCGGATTACCTACCAGTTTCTACAGGTGACCGACGCCAGTTTGTTCAGTCTGGACCAATACAACGGAGAGATCCGGACTAGGAGGATGTTCAGTTACAAAGATCCACGTCACCTGAGACTGGTTGTTGTTGCCAAGGACAACGGAGAGCCAGCTCTCTCTGCTACGGTCACCATCAAGCTGGTCACCTTGGAGACTGCTGTTAAGGCCTACTCTGACATGACTGAGATGCCTCTGGAATATGACATCTTTTCAGACCTGAACTTGTATTTGGTCATCGGTCTGGGCTCAGTGTCATTTCTGCTCCTGATCACCATCCTTGTCACCATCGTGCTCAAGTGTCAGAGTCCCAAACCCAGTAAACCGGCTCCTCCCAGCAGGAACAGTGTGATCAGTGAGAGGAACTCCACCATCGCAGACTCCACTCTGGTGTCCAACGATGCCTACTGGTACAGTCTGTTTCTAGCTGAGACCAGGAAAGGAAAGCTGGTGGTTAGACAGCCTCTGCCGAAGGGCTCCAGGTACATCGTGTCCAGTATTCCGAGAGGAACAGGACTGACTGACACTAGTGATTCCGCTGCATCGACCTTGCAGGTATGAGAAATGTCCATTAATTTAATTAGGCAAAAATATTGCGGTTTTGTATGGTACTTTGCTCCCTAAAATACTTTTTAAAGTACATATTCTTTAGACACAATTGTTTTGTATATTCTGTCTCTATATTTTTAATCACATATTTAACAGCTATATGTACAAAATTTACAATGATCTCAACATTATGTTGTTTTTTTTAAATTATTTTTATAAAAAGGTTAAAAAAGTATTTCACGTCATGTCTCCATAAAGGCAATGATATCTAAACACCATCCTGACATGAATTAGGACCTTTTATGATTTTAATTTTTTGTAAATCCATATATTTTATGTCTAGCATACTGTACTAACGCATTTCTTAATACCAAAGTAAATACACACCACTGGTGCTGCTCATTACTTCTTACATGAACGTGCTTTATATTAATGGGGTGACATCAAATATGCATTGTACATATTACGACAAAAACAGGGTACGACATTTAAATGTTTAGCAACACGTTGTAATTTGTCAAAAATTATATTTAAACGAGGTGCTAAGACTTATAAGGAGCTATATATGTCGCTGCTCTCCACAAAATCCCTTCACTGATGAAGTCATCCGTCTTACGATAGCTCATTGGAGGCTGGGTGGAAAGACATTTTGCAGGCAACTATCTGTAAAGAATTGCTTTCCTTCAACGTCCTCGGTTCGCTTCATCACGCAATACAGGGGGAATTGTCGTTTCATCGCTGCACATCAGTTTTTAAGGTTATTACTCCATGACTAGTCAAATCCTCCAGTTTCCATGGAAGGGGTATGTCTCTTTATTTTTCTGTTTTTGTGCCATCACGGACTTGGTTTATGGTGTCACTCATTATTCTGTTCCGGAGGAAATGGATGAAGGCTCCGTCGTTGCGAATTTGGCCACTGATTTGGGATTAGATGTGCGGAGTTTAAATAAGAGGAAGATGCGTGTGGACGCAGTGGGCAACAAAAAATATCTTGACATCAACAAAGACACGGGAGAGCTCTTTATTTTGGAAAGAATAGACAGGGAATTTCTTTGTCCGCTAAAAACAGCAACGACCTGCTTTCTTAAATTAGACGCGACAATAGAAAATCCGATACGCATGTTTAATATTGAGGTGGAAATTATGGATATTAATGACAACGCTCCTCATTTTCGGAGAGGAACAATGCATTTAGACATCTCAGAATCAAGCTCCGTTGGAGAGAGATTTTCCCTGAATAATGCTGCAGACCCAGATGTTGGAACAAATTCAGTAAAAGATTACCACCTGAGCGCAAGCGAGCACTTTTCTATTGAAATTCAGACCGGGAGAGATGGGACCAAATTTGCTGATTTGGTTCTGAAAAAAGCCTTAGACAGAGAGCAGCGCGCCGTTCATAATCTAATTCTCACAGCTGTGGATGGCGGCGTGCCCACACGCACAGGTACAGCCAGCATCATTGTTCGCGTGCTTGACGTAAACGACAACGCCCCTTCATTCGACAAGGACAAGTACGTGGTAGATGTGATGGAAAACTCTCCGATTGGCAGTTTAGTAATTAAACTGAATGCTACTGACTTGGATGAAGGGTCCAACTCTGATGTTGTTTATTCTTATAGTTTGTACACATCAGAGAGAACGCAAAAGATGTTTAACTTGAGTCCAGAAAATGGTGAAATCAGAGTGAGAGAGATGATAAACTATGAGGATTTTAAATTTTATGAGATGGAGGTAATAGCCAGTGATAAAGGGGCCAACTCCTTGTCTGGACAGTGTAAACTGACCATACAGGTGGCCGATATGAATGATAATCATCCCGAAATTTCCATTAAATCATTTCAAAGTCCAGTCAAAGAAGATGTGGCCACAGACACAGTGATAGCTGTAGTTAGTGTGAGTGATAAAGACTCGGGTGATAATGGAGAGGTTCATCTTCATGTTCCAGACAGCATGCCTTTCAAACTGAGGGAGTCCTCTGATAACTATTATGAGTTAGTGGTGTCAGAGCCATTAGACCGTGAGAAGGTCCCAGAATATGACATCACCTTCACGGTGACAGACAGAGGTTCTCCTCCTTTATCTGACAATGAGACGATGACTTTAGAGCTGCTGGATGTTAATGACAATGTTCCACAGTTCCCCCAGTCGTTTTATACTATACGTGTAATGGAGAATAACGCGCCTGGAGCCCTGCTCAGCTCGCTCACTGCGTTTGACCCAGACCTCCATGAAAACCAGTATCTAGTTTACTTCATCATAGAGAAGGAAATCGCCAACACCTCCATGTCCATGCTGTTCTCCATCAATCCAGAGAACGGTAATCTTTATGCCCTGAAAACTTTTGACCATGAGATTGAGAAGGAGTTTCTTTTCCACATCGAGGCCAGAGACTCTGGTTCTCCTCCGCTCAGCAGTAACGTGACCGTCCACATCATTATTGTGGATCAGAACGACAATGCTCCAGTCATTGTCTCTCCGTGGCGTGCGCACGGCTCGGTGGTGGAGGAAAAGATCCCCAGATCAACTGATAAAGGCTCCCTGGTTGCCAAGGTGATAGCCTTAGATACAGACTCTGTGCACAACTCTCGGATTACCTACCAGTTTCTACAGGTGACCGACGCCAGTTTGTTCAGTCTGGACCAATACAACGGAGAGATCCGGACTAGGAGGATGTTCAGTTATAAAGATCCACGTCACCTGAGACTGGTTGTTGTTGCCAAGGACAACGGAGAGCCAGCTCTCTCTGCTACGGTCACCATCAAGCTGATCACATTGGAGACTGCTGTTAAGGCCTACTCTGACATGACTGAGATGCCTCTGGAATATGACATCTTTTCAGACCTGAACTTGTATTTGGTCATCGGTCTGGGCTCAGTGTCATTTCTGCTCCTGATCACCATCCTTGTCACCATCGTGCTCAAGTGTCAGAGTCCCAAACCCAGTAAACCGGCTCCTCCCAGCAGGAACAGTGTGATCAGTGAGAGGAACTCCACCATCGCAGACTCCACTCTGGTGTCCAACGATGCCTACTGGTACAGTCTGTTTCTAGCTGAGACCAGGAAAGGAAAGCTGGTGGTTAGACAGCCTGTGCCGAAGGGCTCCAGGTACATCGTGTCCAGTATTCCGAGAGGAACAGGACTGACTGACACTAGTGATTCAGCTGCATCGACCTTGCAGGTATGAGAAATGTCCATTAATTTAATTAGGCAAAAATATTGCGGTTTTGTATGGTACTTTTCTCTCTAAAATACTTTTTAAAGTACATATTATTTAGACACAATTGTTTTGTATATTCTGTCTCTATATTTTTAATCACATATTTAACAGCTATATGTGCAAAATTTACAATGATCTCAACATTATGTTTTTTTTTTAAATTATTTTTATAAAAAGGTTAAAGTATTTCACGTCATGTCTCCATAAAGGCAATGATATCTAAACACCATCCTGACATGAATTAGGACCTTTTATGATTTTAATTTTTTGTAAATCCATATATTTTATGTCTAGCATACTGTACTAACGCATTTCTTAATACCAAAGTAAATACACACCACTGGTGCTGCTCATTACTTCTTACATGAACATTCTTTATATTAATGGGGTGACATCAAATATGCATTGTACATATTACGACAAAAACAGGGTACGACATTTAAATGTTGAGCAACACGTTGTAATTTATCAAGAATTATATTTAAACGAGGTGCTAAGACTTATAAGGAGCTATATATGTCGCTGCTCTCCACAAAATCCCTTCACTGATGAAGTCATCCGTCTTACGATAGCTCATTGGAGGCTGGGTGGAAAGACATTTTGCAGGCAACTATCTGTAAAGAATTGCTTTCCTTCAACGTCCTCGGTTCGCTTCATCACGCAATACAGGGGGAATTGTCGTTTCATCGCTGCACATCAGTTTTTAAGGTTATTACTCCATGAC
Organism: Xenentodon cancila; assembly: GCA_014839995.1. Classification (NCBI taxonomy): domain Eukaryota; kingdom Metazoa; phylum Chordata; class Actinopteri; order Beloniformes; family Belonidae; genus Xenentodon; species Xenentodon cancila. Next base: position 16,176,273 of record CM026205.1, on the reverse strand, counting down.
TAGTCAAATCCTCCAGTTTCCATGGAAGGGGTATGTCTCTTTATTTTTCTGTTTTTGTGCCATCACGGACTTGGTTTATGGTGTCACTCATTATTCTGTTCCGGAGGAAATGGATGAAGGCTCCGTCGTTGCGAATTTAGCCACTGATTTGGGATTAGATGTGCGGAGTTTAAATAAGAGGAAGATGCGCGTGGACGCAGTGGGCAACAAAAAATATCTTGACATCAACAAAGACACGGGAGAGCTCTTTATTTTGGACAGGATAGACAGGGAATTTCTTTGTCCACTAAAGACGACTACGTCCTGCTTTCTTAAATTAGACGCGACAATAGAAAATCCGATACGCATGTTTAATATTGAGGTGGAAATTATGGATATTAATGACAACGCTCCTCATTTTCGGAGAGGAACAATGCATTTAGACATCTCAGAATCAAGCTCCGTTGGAGAGAGATTTTCCCTGAATAATGCTGCAGACCCAGATGTTGGAACAAATTCAGTAAAAGATTACCACCTGAGCGCAAGCGAGCACTTTTCTATTGAAATTCAGACCGGGAGAGATGGGACCAAATTTGCTGATTTGGTTCTGAAAAAAGCCTTAGACAGAGAGCAGCGCGCCGTTCATAATCTAATTCTCACAGCTGTGGATGGCGGCGTGCCCACACGCACAGGTACAGCCAGCATCATTGTTCGCGTGCTTGACGTAAACGACAACGCCCCTTCATTCGACAAGGACAAGTACGTGGTAGATGTGATGGAAAACTCTCCGATTGGCAGTTTAGTAATTAAACTGAATGCTACTGACTTGGATGAAGGGTCCAACTCTGATGTTGTTTATTCTTATAGTTTGTACACATCAGAGAGAACGCAAAAGATGTTTAACTTGAGTCCAGAAAATGGTGAAATCAGAGTGAGAGAGATGATAAACTATGAGGATTTTAAATTTTATGAGATGGAGGTAATAGCCAGTGATAAAGGGGCCAACTCCTTGTCTGGACAGTGTAAACTGACCATACAGGTGGCCGATATGAATGATAATCATCCAGAAATTTCCATTAAATCATTTCAAAGTCCAGTCAAAGAAGATGTGGCCACAGACACAGTGATAGCTGTAGTTAGTGTGAGTGATAAAGACTCGGGTGATAATGGAGAGGTTCATCTTCATGTTCCAGACAACATGCCTTTCAAACTGAGGGAGTCCTCTGATAACTATTACGAGTTAGTGGTGTCAGAGCCATTAGACCGTGAGAAGGTCCCAGAATATGACATCACCTTCACAGTGACAGACAGAGGTTCTCCTCCTTTATCTGACAATGAGACGATGACTTTAGAGCTGCTGGATGTTAATGACAATGTTCCACAGTTCCCCCAGTCGTTTTATACTATACGTGTAATGGAGAATAACGCACCTGGTGCCCTGCTCAGCTCGCTCACTGCGTTTGACCCAGACCTCCATGAAAACCAGTATCTAGTTTACTTCATCATAGAGAAGGAGATCGCCAACACCTCCATGTCCATGCTGTTCTCCATCAATCCAGAGAACGGGAATCTTTATGCCCTGAAAACTTTTGACCATGAGATTGAGAAGGAGTTTCTTTTCCACATCGAGGCCAGAGACTCTGGTTCTCCTCCACTCAGCAGTAACGTGACCGTCCACATCATTATTGTGGATCAGAACGACAATGCTCCAGTCATTGTCTCTCCGTGGCGTGCGCACGGCTCAGTGGTGGAGGAAAAGATCCCCAGATCCACTGATAAAGGCTCCCTGGTGGCCAAGGTGATAGCCTTAGATACAGACTCTGTGCACAACTCTCGGATTACCTACCAGTTTCTGCAGGTGACCGACGCCAGTTTGTTCAGTCTGGACCAATACAACGGAGAGATCCGGACAAGGAGGATGTTCAGTTACAAAGATCCACGTCACCTGAGACTGGTTGTTGTTGCCAAGGACAACGGAGAGCCAGCTCTCTCTGCTACAGTCACCATCAAGCTGGTCACCTTGGAGACTGCTGTTAAGGCCTACTCTGACATGACTGAGATGCCTCTGGAATATGACATCTTTTCAGACCTGAACTTGTATTTGGTCATCGGTCTGGGCTCAGTGTCATTTCTGCTCCTGATCACCATCCTTGTCACCATCGTGCTCAAGTGTCAGAGTCCCAAACCCAGTAAACCGGCTCCTCCCAGCAGGAACAGTGTGATCAGTGAGAGGAACTCCACCATCGCAGACTCCACTCTGGTGTCCAACGATGCCTACTGGTACAGTCTGTTTCTAGCTGAGACCAGGAAAGGAAAGCTGGTGGTTAGACAGCCTCTGCCGAAGGGCTCCAGGTACATCGTGTCCAGTATTCCGAGAGGAACAGGACTGACTGACACTAGTGACTCAGCTGCTTCCACGTTGCAGGTATGGGAAAAAAAAAAAAAAGACTAATACCAGTCCGCACATATTAGAAACAACATTTAGGACTCATTTAGTCCAAACTTTTTAGCTCACCATGATACCTTTTTTTTTATGTGAAATTTTGTCATTTTTTTTCCTTTAAAATTTAAAATATTGTTTTCAATATATGAACTGTGTAAACTCACAATCAATAACATTGTGTAATCCTAAATATTACTTTTTAAGACATAAATAATAACAACATAGTTGAATGCAGTCGATATATGTTAATTATACAATCTTTTAAACTTGGTCATAGTATCACTTTCAAAAATAGTACTTTTTTGTCTCTGCCTTGTAATCCTCTTTCTGAGTTTATTATGTTAAGAGTAACTACAACATTTGACAGATACTATTTTGAATGTCCACGAATAAATACAAACATAGAACAACAATGATCAATGAAAATTTGTTAAAAAGCATTTTGAATAGTTAAAAAGATACACAACATGGTACCACAATACCCAGGAGAGTCAGAGAGGTTTTCAACCTAATAAATAATAGTATGCCACCCTTAGTCACGTACAAAGGTCCATGGTCCGTTCATACAGGTGTTTATTATAAGCGCCAACATAAAACCAACACTGGCAACAACAACTGTCACCGTAGAGCTAAAAGATAAATGACAACACAAACTAACTTAAAATACAGTTATTGACAATACTTGCGAAAACAGAAATAAATATACTACTTTAGCCTGCTAGTGAGCTAAGGATGGGTTTTACATCTTTTTTGATAAATGACTTCAGTGGATGGATGGATGGATGGATGGATGGATGGATGGATGGATGGATGGATGGATGGATGGATGGATGGATCAAAGGTAACTCATGTACCAGCTTTCTCCACAGCAAATGTGGTAACAAGAAGTGATGAAACGTATGACAGAAATAAGTTGATAGTAAATGAAAACTCTCTGTGAGGATAGTGTTTACTTGAACTTAGATCAAATCACGTGGAAATTACTATAAATTAAATGGAACACAAGAAATACCACAGAAAATACGAATATAATAATTCACATGCTAAAATAAAAAAGCCAACTAAGGTTGCTGGAACCACACAGTGAACATAAACAGTGTAATGCAAAACTTTAAGTAGCAGCAAATGCAAATATTGTAGTACTTGTGCAATTAAGTAGTGTCACAATGATGCGGAAATGTTTGACAGTGATAATTCAGACCTCCTGTTGGAGCTCAGAGTTCCAAGCATCTTTCCTAATGTTGAATCCAGTGTATACAGCTGACTAACTAACTAACTACCTAACTAACTAACAAACTGAACTCTGATAGAAGACGTGGAAACAAGCTGGATAAATTGTGGGAGCACATTCTTTGGTCAGATGGGATCCAGCATGTACCTTTTTGGATACACAGGTCTTTCAGAGAAGCATTGGAATAACAAGAGATGATATGTGGCTGCAACACTTCATTTACAGAAAACAGGATGACTGTTTGTGAACATAGATTTAAAAAAAATCTGTCTGTAAAGATAACAGTCTCCAGCAGTTTGACAGAGCAACAGTATTTTAGTGGGAGAACAATCCAAATCACAGTGCTTAAACTCACACTGATAAAAATGACACTATATTCTAAAAGTGGAGAAAATACAAAACTTGAATGTGTCTGAAAATGTTGTATTTGATAAATTCAGCAGAGCAACTTAGGTTTCTTTTCCTTTTTTTTTTTTTTTGGTAGATCAATGTAATCCCAGTGGTGAAAAAGGACATTTGTAGAAAATAAAGCAACACAGTTGTACTTCATCTTGAGAAGGATCTAATTTGTAACTTGAACACAATCATAGAAACAACATAGCCCATTCTGGCAACATGAACCCCAGTAATAATAAAAGTGTACTTACTGTCCTATAGTTTGTACTGTTTGACCTGTAACTTCAATAGTTCAAATCTAAAGTGTGTTTAAAAAAAGAAAGAAAGAAAGAAAAAAAAGGAAAATACAGACACCTTCTTGCTCAACTTAGACGTAACGCAGTAATTACAAAGTTATATTTTATAGCATTTAAAATGTAAGTTATTGCAGAGGGCTTGTTGTGACTGTTGCTATAGTTGCCATATATTTAATATGTACATAACAAAGATGAACTCTGATTTTCTTTTAATCATGAACCTATAATCAAAGGATCAAACATTTGTTGTACAGACTACTCATTTAATAAGTACAAACCTTTTTTTTTAAGAGTTTATTTTATTGTAATCAGGAAGCCGTTGAGTGATCAAAGTGCTCCTGACACTCAGCTTTCTCTTGTTAGTGATTCTGTACTTTCTCTCCAGTTTTAAAGTAATTATCCATTAAGCATTAACTCAGCATAAGTTTAAAAAAAATTCATCTGCCCATTAACAGTGTGTTGCATACAATTTTTTTCTTTGTTTTGACTTTCTGGCAGTAAGTTTTTAATGACATCTCCATATATTTCTGTATGTACTGTTATGTTTTTGCAAAAACTGGATTTTGTTTCTTTTGCTGTTAGATTATTATCTATATTTTCGAGCAGATTCATTTATATAAGAAAGAAAATCTAACAGGTGACACAATTTCCCATTGCTACCACCGTTTATACGAATATTGAACAAACTAAAACGCAAACAGTCCAGTTTAAACAACATATTTCTCGTGGTAACTTTTCCATGCACCACCACAACAATTATGAAATATATTAGTTTCTTCTTTTTGAGATGTTATCAATATATGCTCAGATTAGGAGTAGCTTAAATCGATCTCTGAAATATGTTTTTAAAAATTGTAAAGGCAGCTGAAATGTTTTCCCCTCTGACCAGCTGAAAACTTGTTCCTTGGTGACGCAATCATTATCGCGATAGTTTATATGAGGGAAGGAGGGGCTGTGTTATTTGTAACCCAAGTCATTACTGTTGAAGAACAGCCCCTTTTGACATTCTTCTCCTTGTGTCTTCCTCCAACAAGAAGAAAATCCATCTTTGTTTCTGAGCATTTCGAGTCGGTACAAACCAAGTCTTCATAACGGCGCAGCTGTCAGGATGGGGTACGTTCAGGCTTTTCTCTGCTTCTCCGTCATCGTGAAGTCAGTATCTGCAGTAACCCATTATTCTGTACCCGAAGAAATGGAAGAGGGATCCGTGGTTGCAAATTTGGCAGCGGATTTGGGATTAGACGTAAACACGCTGAAGACAAGAAACATGCGCGTAGACGTTGTTGCCAATAAAAAGTATCTGGACATTAATAAATACACTGGAGAACTCTTTATTTTGGAAAGGATAGATAGAGAGTTGCTCTGCAGTTCGAGGTCAACTACGCTCTGCTCTCTTAAATTAGACGCGACAATAGAAAATCCGATACGCATGTTTAATATTGAGGTGGAAATCACGGACATTAATGACAACGCGCCTCATTTTCGGAGGGGGACAATGCATGTGGACATCTCAGAATCAAGCTCCGTTGGAGAGAGATTTTCCCTGAATAATGCTGCAGACCCAGATGTTGGAACAAATTCTGTGAAAGATTATCACCTGAGCGCAAGCGAGCACTTTGCACTGGAGATTCAGACCGGGAGAGATGGGACCAAATTTGCTGATTTGGTTCTGAAAAAAGCCTTAGACAGAGAGCAGCGCGCCGTTCATAATCTAATTCTCACAGCTGTGGATGGCGGCGTGCCCACACGCACAGGTACAGCCAGCATCATTGTTCGCGTGCTTGACGTAAACGACAACGCCCCTTCATTCGACAAGGACAAGTACGTGGTAGATGTGATGGAAAACTCTCCGATTGGCAGTTTAGTAATTAAACTGAATGCTACTGACTTGGATGAAGGGTCCAACTCTGATGTTGTTTATTCTTATAGTTTGTACACATCAGAGAGAACGCAAAAGATGTTTAACTTGAGTCCAGAAAATGGTGAAATCAGAGTGAGAGAGATGATAAACTATGAGGATTTTAAATTTTATGAGATGGAGGTAATAGCCAGTGATAAAGGGGGCCAACTCCTTGTCTGGACAGTGTAAACTGACCATACAGGTGGCCGATATGAATGATAATCATCCAGAAATTTCCATTAAATCATTTCAAAGTCCAGTCAAAGAAGATGTGGCCACAGACACAGTGATAGCTGTAGTTAGTGTGAGTGATAAAGACTCGGGTGATAATGGAGAGGTTCATCTTCATGTTCCAGACAACATGCCTTTCAAACTGAGGGAGTCCTCTGATAACTATTACGAGTTAGTGGTGTCAGAGCCATTAGACCGTGAGAAGGTCCCAGAATATGACATCACCTTCACAGTGACAGACAGAGGTTCTCCTCCTTTATCTGACAATGAGACGATGACTTTAGAGCTGCTGGATGTTAATGACAATGTTCCACAGTTCCCCCAGTCGTTTTATACTATACGTGTAATGGAGAATAACGCACCTGGTGCCCTGCTCAGCTCGCTCACTGCGTTTGACCCAGACCTCCATGAAAACCAGTATCTAGTTTACTTCATCATAGAGAAGGAGATCGCCAACACCTCCATGTCCATGCTGTTCTCCATCAATCCAGAGAACGGGAATCTTTATGCCCTGAAAACTTTTGACCATGAGATTGAGAAGGAGTTTCTTTTCCACATCGAGGCCAGAGACTCTGGTTCTCCTCCACTCAGCAGTAACGTGACCGTCCACATCATTATTGTGGATCAGAACGACAATGCTCCAGTCATTGTCTCTCCGTGGCGTGCGCACGGCTCAGTGGTGGAGGAAAAGATCCCCAGATCCACTGATAAAGGCTCCCTGGTGGCCAAGGTGATAGCCTTAGATACAGACTCTGTGCACAACTCTCGGATTACCTACCAGTTTCTGCAGGTGACCGACGCCAGTTTGTTCAGTCTGGACCAATACAACGGAGAGATCCGGACAAGGAGGATGTTCAGTTACAAAGATCCACGTCACCTGAGACTGGTTGTTGTTGCCAAGGACAACGGAGAGCCAGCTCTCTCTGCTACAGTCACCATCAAGCTGGTCACCTTGGAGACTGCTGTTAAGGCCTACTCTGACATGACTGAGATGCCTCTGGAATATGACATCTTTTCAGACCTGAACTTGTATTTGGTCATCGGTCTGGGCTCAGTGTCATTTCTGCTCCTGATCACCATCCTTGTCACCATCGTGCTCAAGTGTCAGAGTCCCAAACCCAGTAAACCGGCTCCTCCCAGCAGGAACAGTGTGATCAGTGAGAGGAACTCCACCATCGCAGACTCCACTCTGGTGTCCAACGATGCCTACTGGTACAGTCTGTTTCTAGCTGAGACCAGGAAAGGAAAGCTGGTGGTTAGACAGCCTCTGCCGAAGGGCTCCAGGTACATCGTGTCCAGTATTCCGAGAGGAACAGGACTGACTGACACTAGTGACTCAGCTGCTTCCACGTTGCAGGTACAAGTGATCAATCAGTTCACCAGTTTTCAGATGAGTCACTAAACATTGCTGTGGGAAAAGAAAAAAAAAATGCTAAATGTAGGTCATTGTAAAATATTTCAACTTTCATATTATATCTGACAACTGTGGCAGTATTTGTTACTTTCAGCATTATACTGAATGCTTCTAGCAAACTAGTACAAATAGGAAAAAACAAATACAATAAACCAAAAAATTAGAACTAGTTTCAGTAAATGTTGGGAAATGACACAGTATAACACCTATGTAATCTTAAACTCCTTTTATAAATGTTGAACCTCATACATTTTATTTGAGTTTTTTTAGTTGTGTGTGTGTGTGTGTTTGTGTGTGTGTGTGTGTGTGTGTGTGTGTGTGTGTGTGTGTGTGTGTGTGTGTGTGTGTGTGTGTGTGTGTGTGTGTGTGTGTGTGTGTGTGTGTTTATACAGCAGCTGAGTCAACAAAGAGCCAAATACACAAATGTTTATGCTGGAAAGACACTTGAATTACTCAGTTTTTTTTAAGTTGTGCAAGTTCTATAATCCTGTTAAACATTCAGTGAAATACTCAACAGGGGAAAAAATGTGTCATTACTTTTTTCTCTGTTGTTGCAGTGATCAAACAAGTTGAAAGAACAAACAGAAAAAAATGTTTTTCAAAACATCTCATTCTTTTTATTTATAATTTACTTATAACGTATTACTTTTATATTTTAATGAAAGTTGAAAAATGTCCGTTTCTGTACTGTTTTTTTGTCCTTGCTGGTGCAAGTGTGCACAGTTTTCTACCTACCTACCTACCTACCCTATCTATCTATCTATCTATCTATCTATCTATCTATCTATCTATCTATCTATCTATCTATCTATCTATCTATCTATCTATCTATCTATCTATCTATCTATCTATCTATCTATCTATCTATCTATCTATCTATCTATCTATCTATCTATCTATCTATCTATCTATCTATCTATCTATCTATCTATCTATCTATCTATCTATCTATCTATCTATCTATCTATCTATCTATCTATCTATCTATCTATCTATCTATCTATCTATCTATCTATCTATCTATCTATCTATCTATCTATCTATCTATCTATCTATCTATCTATCTATCTATCTATCTATCTATCATGGTAAGTATGTACGCTGTAGAGTGAAAGAAGAACTTTGAGGCTGAATGATATGTTAATGCTACAAGCAGCAGTGTTTTCTTATTAAAAGTCACATTCCTTTTTTTCAAAGTTAATATTTCATTGACAGTGTGGTGACATTAACTCCTTGGTGATAGGATGCATACATTTGAAAAAGAAAGACAAACCTTTTTTCTTTTGTTTTTGCCATGTCCTGACCATTAAACTGCTTGTTTTTTTTTCTCCCCACTCTAAAGTACCCTAAATGAGGAAAGTCCACTCAGCAGATGGAGGTATGCAGAGCAACCACCCCCCCACCCCCATAACCTTTTGAATTATATTGCAGATCATTTAGTATTTTGTTCCTTGTGTTCTTTTTTCTTTCAGTGGATTTTTATCATTATTATTGATATATCTTATTGTCTTGTTTTCTCTTGTAGGTGTATTTTTCTAATTACAAAGGGTCTCTCCTTTACTATTACATACAGTTTGCCAGGTTCTTCATACTTATATTTTGTTCATTGTTACTGACATTATGGTCTCATCTTTTAAAGGCTGATAAAAGTTGCCTGCACTAACTGATTAGCTCAGTAATTAACACCGCATTTGTCAGAATTTCAGGATTTGGACCTTCTGAAATATTTTTTTAATGGTTTCTTTGACGTAAAGCAATTTATTATTGACTTGTAAATAATCAAGCAAACATGGTGATTCATATTAAATAGTTTAAAATCAGTGTTCTTGTCCTGGACATTGCTTTTGGTGAAAAGTATACCTAGCAATGTATCCAAGCCTGTATCTAAGGCGTAGACAAAATTCTTCTTTAGCACATGATTTGCTTTTTACAATGTGGTCTTTGCTCTGAGTTTAAATAACAAGAAAATATTTATTTCCTCAACTGAATCACTATGTTCTTAAAAAGAATGCAGTGCATGTGAATATTAATCTGTGTTCATCCCCCTACTGACCCATCAATGTTGTATTAGGAATAAGACCTATTGATGAATGTTTGTAAGTGGAACCGGACCATGTTGTTTCTGTCCTCTTCACAGAATGACACATCTAAACATAAATGACCCGTCTCCTGTAGTCTGAAATGTGACCTACTTCTTTGTGCAGGAGTAGTGCAAAGAGAAACCCAGTCACCCAGTTACCTAGCAACCACTGTCCTTCACATCATTTTGGAGCATGGTATTCATTGATAGAACTGCTACCTCACCGCTACAAGGATCCGTCCAGTCCCCTCACCCACTCTGTCCTCTGCCTGAAGCCCCTGTTGAGTGACAGACGTCGGCTGCATGAGATATATCAGTTTGGCCAGTCACAAGACTCTGAATGCCGTTGTTCCTCTTCCAGCTTTTGTCTAATTGTCTTGTCTTATTGACAGGCCTCCAGCACTAGCAGCAGCAGTTCCACGTAAGGCCGTCCCTCCTGCTGTTCACGCTGATGACGCCAACAGGAAAGCTTGAAGGAAGACAGGAGGAACAGCCAATCAGCTACTACTCCTCTCTCTCTCCACCCCCGCTTCCCACACCAAACCTGCTCAGTCTGGTCCTTTTTCAGTCACTCTGTGTGTAGCTGTCATGCTGTAACACCAATGGACTATAATCTATCTAAAAACATGTCCCCAATCCATCTCCCTCTTTGAGCACATGGAAAAAAAAAGATCGACAATGTCTTTATGTCCAATTTTTATGCATGATGTGACTGCATGACTTCAGCCACTGCCATACAAAAGTCCTTCAAGAAGAGATGCTCACAAATGAGCAGACTGTCTAAAAATGTGCACCTGTGAATATTTAAAGAAGCCACAACAAGGACCGTAAGGGTAGATGGGAAAATGTTGAAATGCCCTGAAGAGACTGTCTTCCCTCTCCATAAAAGCTGTAACCCAGCTTTCATCTTTCTCCATAACAGCATTAATGTGTAATATAAACTGAAGAGGTGAAACAGAATTATCGGTAAAACACTAACATACAATAAAAACAGGAATAAAAAAAGAAGTATTTTATAAATGTGGTAGCTTTCAGTAGTTTTACGCTTTTCACTTGATTTTTTTTTGTGCTTTATAAGTGAGCGAGGCCTAAATATGAAGGGGATTGATGACTTTATCTAACAGAACAAAGAACAAGGCCTTTTGCCATCATGCCTTTCAGTTGTTTCTGCATGGTATAATCAAAGTATTTCAATAGCTTTAGATGTTTTAATGATACTGAACGTGTCCAACTTTTGTAGTTAAGCTCAGTTTTTTGTCTCAACACAATGGAAAATTACATTTTAATGCAAAAACAATGAAAGAGTGCCATATTCATTCAGTCTTATTATTTTTCATGTTATTATTTTATTAGGCAAGACCAGTAGACTTTATTTTTTACTTCACTTCAATTAACTCATAAAGTTAAGCATACTCACAGCATTAACTTAATGTGTGTGTGTTTTTAACATAAGTGAACCATTTTTTAATGACCAGTTCACTTGGATGCTACAAGAGGATGAGCTTTGGTGTTTGAACTACACAGAGGGATTTTTTAAGAATAGAATGATGTGTATTTATGAGTACTGTATAAAAAGATATTAGAAACACCAGTACATATGTTTTTTTTTTTTACTTCCTAATCTTAACTCTGGATGTTACTTAATTTCAGTGTCTTGCAGTTGGTGATAAGTTAGAAGTGAACATGGTCAGTTAAAGCATACATAACAGTACTGAAGCAACATATCTGCTTTATTTTTTTAAAGATGTGCTCATGTATATGACTGACTACTTGATGTGTCTGCATATCAACACATAAATTGAGACACACGTGTAACTGACATAAAATTCACCATATGTCTGTATAAAATGCCTTTCATTTTCAGTTTTCATTGTTTTGGCAACTCTCTTGACAGCAAATTATGAGTTGTCAGCTTACCCATCATATTCCAGAATTTCACATTCAGAGTACATATGTTTAAACTCTTAAGCACAGCTCATGTTGCATTTCTTGTTATAATGTGTTACAGCCAAACTTATGCAGTAAGTGCTTTTGTACAGTGGTACCTTCATAGTGGAACATGTAGTCACTTGTGTAATGTGAGCCAAATGTATGCTTTGGTCTGGTCTTTATGAACTATTAAACAAACAGATTCAGTGATGAATTTCTTGATCTCTTCAGTTTTGCATCAAATGTATAACATGTTTTATGGATTTCTACATTACTGTAAAAACAGGTTTAAATTATGGTCCTTACTAAAGCAAATTCCTGTACACTTAATATACCTGCAACAATTTGAACTGAATATTAATCTCTCGGTCCATTGTTTTAGAAAGTTATGTGCAGGAGCATCCGGACGCTACTGAAACAGCTCAGTAATAAATTGGAATGTGGAAGAATGTTGAATTGAAAGTGAGATATTCTAAAAATATTGCTCTCATTCATCTATTGACTGATCTCTTCTCATAGCTGGTGGCCATTGACAGGAGGTTTTAACAGTCAAGGAGATTGTTACCAGGGACACATGCAGACTGGAGTCATTCAGTGCCGACAGTGTCATATCTCAGTAATATCTTCTGCTTGTCAGTTTCAAACATCATCTGTGCTGTTATCCACATAATATCCTGTCTTATTTCTTACAGGCTAAACCCTTTTATGCATAGTGTCAAAAAGTGGATGTTTTTTGCTTTTAGCTGCTCAGACATGTTTTCTAGATTCATCAAACTGCAATGTGGGGACAGTTGTTAATAAATGCTAAAAACCAGACAACAAAAAAAGGAACATGAAATTTAACTAACAAAGAAAACAAGAAAAGGAATTTAAGCTGCACGTATTTCCACACAGCTCTTTAATCCATAACTACACTGCTTCAAGATCACGTTTCCACGCCAGCATCTACAGTAAGTATTGACATAAATAAAAAATAAAAAATAGTTTTTTATGTTTGAGTTCTGTACAGTAAAACAAATGGAAATCTGTGATAAAAATGTAACATTAATATTGGACATTAATTACTGATTAATGTGACACATAAGCACATTTCACTGCTGCATCCTTTTTTCCCTCTTTTATTTTTAAATCTTGGTGTACAATATGAAACTTAGAAAATAAACTGAAAGCAAATTCATAAAGAATTCTGAATAATTAATAAAAAACATTATTACCTTAAGTTCAACTGTCATTATTTTAGAAATGTTACTTAACATGTTTTCTTTGTGAACATCAAACACTGTTTATTCTCACCCAGTTTAGGCAACAGTCTGTTCACACTCTAAAGTGTAGCTTTCACTCTGATGTTGTAGCAATGTAATTTTCATTTTCATTTTCTTTTAATTTCTTTTCAGAGTTAATGTAGTTGTCCTAATTATATAGGGAAACAATGACTTTCTGTCACAAGAAAACAATGTAGAATTGTATATTATATTAATTATTATTTATTGACTAATTTTAGGCACTTTTCTGTGAAATTATGCTATGTGATGAATTATTTGTTGTTCCATGCATTCAAAAATCAAAGACATGGAAGAAATAGCTCTCTGTTCTCCAGTTCAGTGCACTTAGTAGCTGATGCATGGACTCAGATGACTTTTCTTGGAAACTTTGAACTCAATCTACCAAGATAATTAAATAATCTATCACAAAACCACCATGCATATGTGTTCAACATAAAACACTTATGAGAAAGAGTCACTTGGGACACAAGTGGAAGCTCTGTGATATAATACTGTGATTACTGAACATTAATATAAATTGTCTTTCAAAATTCAACTTTAACTCCACTACTCTGATTCACTGTCAGGCATGTGAAGCAGATCACATAACCTGAGCTGAGCTGGAAATGCCTTCCACAAATAAACTTATGTGAATCCTTCACTGATCGCAGTTAGCACATACACCCGGTCATGTTTATCCCACAAAGAAACAAAATGTTAAACAACAACATGTATAGAGGGAAATACACTTTTGAGTCCATGTATATAAATGCACTCAACACTTTATCAGGAATATCACATATTACCAGTAAAGTGGCTGGTGAGTATATTTCTCATCTTTTGATCAAATATAATCATATAAACAGACCGAAGACTAGGAGTTGTGCAGCAGAAAGCTTGATTAGTGTATATCTATATAGATAATTCAAATGGCAAAATAGGCTATGATAATAAATAACACTGTTTTACATGTAGAAAATGTGCAGTGTTTTGTTTATTTGTTTATTTGTTCCTGCTGGTGAGATAATAAGTGTGTCTGTCTCACTGTGTGTGCTCACATGACCTCACCTCCCCAGAGAGATGAGGTCATATTTTTTTTCCCCCTTCCTTACCACCACTGACCCTGAAATGTGATTTTTATACTGCTTATTTATAGCTGCTCTGTTTTATTGACAGATGAGACACAGATGACACTTCAGTGCACTAAAGCACAAGAACAACCAGCAGCTGAAACTAGCAGGCAAACATGTGCCCAGCTCACAGCTGTGTATTTGATATCAGGTGAGGAGTTTCACTTCCTGTGCATTTTTTTTTCAATGAAGAAATAAAATAATAAAACCGTCTGGGATACGCCTGCATTTGTGGAAGTCGCAGCTCCAACACCTCCCTCTGCTCCTTTCAGCACCATGGACAGGGACCTTACTAGAGGCGCTGCGTTGCCATGGCGATATCCCCCTCCGTTCACCGAGCGCAGTAGCTGCCTGTAATGGAATAATTTCGACAAAAGACACCCCACCCCACCCTTTATTCCTTCCTCACTTTGCCGCGTCGTCACTTTGCAAATATCGGATTATAACTCTCTGCTACCTACTACCGCCATCTTTATTAAACATAAGTTAATGATAATGGGATTTGGGTATTTTGTATCGGTCCAGTGTCATTGATGCAGCATGAGTAGACATAAAAGGGTGAATACACTCTGAAGCAGCAATGGGAGGAGACGTTGCAGAATGCGGCAGTGCATGTGCACGCGCACGCACATCCAGAGCCAATACGTAACAGACGCATGTGGGAGGGGAGCACAGATGTAAAACTATGTAGGTCACCTTTTGTTTTTCGCTTTTCCAAATGCGTGAAACATCGGTGCCTTTATTCTTGTAATTACTCATCAATGATTTTCCATGCATTGCTAAAATAATGTACTGCATGGAATAATAAACCCCTATGAAAAGACAAAATGTTTATGACGTGTGGAAGGCTGGCAGAGCTGCACGTGCAGGCTAAGTCCATACGATGCCGCTGTTGACCTCGGCCAAATGATGAAGACCGTGGGAGTGTGCTAAGAAGAACACTGAGTTCAGGTACACACAATAAAATAAAGTAATAAAGTAAAAACAGACATAATCCATAAGATCATGTATTTACACATAGACTATGGTGATTCCACACACTAGAAAATAACTTAAATTAACTTGGTGCAGGGTTTGTCAGTGTTGATATTTTAGTGTTTGTAGAATCTGATAGCCAACACATAAATCTATACATGACACTGTGCAACACAGCAGAGTGGGTAGGGATGCAAACATTAACAATATTTGGTTTGCACTGCTCCGTTGTGACACGTTAAGCAGCAGCTTCATTGCATCATTATATGCTATATTAAGTTTTTGTTTACTGCTCTTTCCATGTCACCGCCACAAATGGGCATTATACATAGGAGTACAGAATACTTTCAACAATGTAGTTTTTAAAGATACCAAGCACATCCCAAATTTGCAGATTAACATGTTAGAGTGTGCATACACCATCACTGTTTGGATATTATATAACTGATGAACTAAGTAGTTAACCTCATCACAACCTTTTAGTACAGTACCAGACAGAGACAAGTCAGGAAATTATAGTTTACTGTGCTCCCTACTCCTAACAATCATGATATTATTTTCTTTGCACTATATTTAATGTCAAACTCAGAACAACATTGAGAGCAGATATTTAAAATTTAGTAGCTGTTGAAGACCACCACTATATGAAAAGAAAGTCACCAAATCATCTGCATACATCAGGTGGTTAATAGCAATGTTACTAACACTACAACCTGTTCCACAATCATTCAAAAGGTTTGATAAATCATCCATATATGCATATAAAGATAAGGAGACGAGATGCTTCCTTGTCTAACTCCACCAAGCCTACCAAAACAAATGAGGATTTTCACTGGAGATTTGGGAACCCCTCTCTTGTATAACTTGTAAAATATCTTTTTTATGATTAACAGGATCAAAGGCTTTAGATGCATCAATACATGCATATACATAGCACATATATATTTCGTTCACCAAGATATATATGCCGTGTGTGTGTTTGTGTTTGTGTGTCGGTGAGATAATGTGACAGTAGGGGGCACTGTTACACTGTATTGTACTGTAGGCGTGTGTGAGGAAACATCTTTCCATGTAAGTATTCAGAGACGGAGAACAAATCAGAGACGGCTTGAGAAAAACAGAGTTAATAGCCTTCCGATTTTTCGTCGGACAGAATGGAGTTTCACGGAAACCATGAATGTCGGATTTCAATAGTAGAAAACTGAAAATGCCGCAGAAATTGTGTTGAATTTCACAGGACCACCTATCAAAAAGCTTTTATCCAAACAATGGAGCTTACGGACATCAAAATACGATGGAGGGGTGTAAGTCTTTCTTTTTACTTTGCTCTACTGATAGTGACCAGATGTCAATGTATTTTGGCTCAAATACGATATTCTATACAGGAAGAATTAAAACCAGGGTCTGCAGTTGGAAATGTAGCCAAAGACCTTGGGCTAGATCTTGGAAGACTGTCAGACAGGAATCTTCGTGTCGTGTCAGGAACAAAACAGGATCTGTTTCAAGTGAATCCGAGAGATGGAGTTTTATCAGTGAACCAGAGAGTTGACAGAGAAGAGCTTTGCGCAAAAACGTTTCCGTGCATCACGACTCTGAAAGCTGTTGCTGAAAATCCTCTTGAGATGCACCGAATAGCTGTCGAGATTCTGGATGTAAACGACAATTCGCCAAAATTTCCTGAAGAAAACTATACACTGGAGGTGCTGGAGTCCGCCATTGTCGGGTCTAGATTTCAAGTGGAGGGCGCCCACGACTTGGATGTCGGTTTGAACTCCATACATTCATACAACCTGAAACATAACCAGTATTTTCGGCTAGAAACAGAAGAGTTTGGCGAGGAAGGGAAAATTCCTTTCCTAGTGTTGCAGCGACCTTTGGATAGGGAACACACTTCTCAACACCGGCTATTGTTAACAGCTTTAGATGGAGGAAAGCCATCAAAATCGGGTTCTCTCAATATCACTGTTACGGTATCGGATGTAAATGACAACTCACCAGTGTGCGAGAAACAAAAATACACCATAACAATTCAGGAAAACGCACCTGCAGGAACATTTCTGTTGACAGTAAATGCATCGGACTCAGACGAGGGGATGAACGGTGAAATTGAATATTCATTAAAGAGCAAACTCAGAGGAGCCCCACCTTTACCGTTTAGTTTGAATAGTAGGACTGGGAAACTGACTGTAAGCGGACGCCTCGATTATGAGGAAAAGCACTTCTATGAGATTAATGTAATGGCTTCGGACAAAGGTGCCGTCTCTCTCTCCACACATTGCAACGTGGTCGTAAAAGTGGAAGACGTAAATGATAACGAACCAGAAATAGATATAACCTCTCTTTCAAATAACATTCCAGAGGATGCGCGTCCTGGCACTGTGGTGGCATTGATGGGTATCACGGATCTCGACTCGGGTATAAACGGACAGGTAGTCTCCAGCATCAGCAATGACTTACCTTTTGACCTAAAACCATCACCTGACGGGCAGTCATACTTTTTGGTTACCAAAGACTATCTGGATAAAGAAACAACACATGTGTATAACATCACAATAACAGCAAAGGATTTAGGGAGTCCTGCACTGTCATCTACCAAGGTAATACGCGTGTACGTGTTAGATGTAAACGACAATCGCCCCCTATTCACCAAGAACCCATATAATTTTTATGTACATGAAAACAATAAGGCCGGAATGTCTATATTTTCAGTCAGAGCGACAGATGCTGATGAAGAAGAAAATGCAGTAATCAAATATTCACTCCACCGTGGAAGTCCAGAGACTATGACGTCATTTTTAAATATAAACGAAGGCAGTGGTATGTTATCAGCTTTGAAAAGTTTCGACTTTGAAACTGTGAAAACTTTCCAGTTCCGAGTTGTCGCCACAGATTCTGGAACTCCGTCACTCAGCAGCAACGTGACGGTGAACGTGTTCATTCTGGATCAGAACGACAACGCTCCAGTCATCCTGTATCCAGTGAGCTCCAACGGTTCTGCTGAAGGTGTGGAGGAGATTCCCCGCAACGTGAACGCAGGACACTTGGTGACTAAAGTCAGAGCCTATGACGCTGATATAGGATATAACGGCTGGCTGCTGTTTTCACTGCAGGAAGTTAGCGACCACAGTCTCTTTGGTTTGGACCGCTACACAGGACAGATCAGAACACTCCGCTCATTCACAGAGACAGACGAGGCTGAACATAAACTGGTCGTACTGGTCAAAGACAATGGGAACGTTTCTCTCTCAGCAACAGCTACTGTGGTTGTCAAACTTGTGGAGCCCAAAGAAGCTTTTGCAGCTTCTGATGTTAAAAGTGCAACAAAAGATGTCGAGGATAATAATGTGACTTTTTACCTGATGATCACTTTGGGATCAGTCTCAGTTCTTTTCCTCATCAGTATCATCGTGCTGATTGCAATGCAGTGCTCGAAATCCACAGACTATACTTCTAAATATCTACAAGAGACTAATTATGATGGGACACTGTGTCACAGCATCCAGTACAGATCTGGAGATAGACGGTACATGTTAGTTGGACCCAGAATGAGCATTGGATCTACTGTAGTTCCTGGCAGCCATGCAAACACACTGGTGCTTCCTGACCGAAGGAGGGAATCTGAAGAGGTAGGATCATTTTTAAATGTTAATTGTACAATATATGTCTTTCACTTAAAGGAACAGTTTTATATGATATGTTTTATATACAAGTCATTTTTTATTAGATACTAATGATTCATAAAGGTAAAATCTCCTGCCTAGTAATGTTTAGTCCCCATGTTGCTATAAAACGTTTTCAACACCCCAGGACTAAATCTAGTGATGTCCAGAGCTTGTGGTCATCACAGGGATTACAGCAGATTTTTTTTGGGCCCTGGTGGGCCGGTCACAGCTTAAATACCTGAGCTGATATTTTGTCCTAGTCCAGTCCCGTGTAGGTGGTAGGCTTTGTGTGATTTTTTTTGTTTGTTTTGGTATGTGCTACTTTAACTGTCCACAGATTATAGACATCATGACTCACTGGCATAACCTTTTAGTATGATAAGCTGAACATTTATTTCTCAATCCCGATTTTAATTTTGTGACTGAATTTGGAAAATGCATTTTATCTTCTAAATGCTAGGCCTACCAGAAAACGTGTTTACCATACTCACAAAATAAAATCGCATAGAAATTTAATCCATTTTTATGTGTAATGTGTTGATTACTACCCTTTTTTGCCTAGAATTGAGCTGGAATTAAACCACAAAAATTATACAAAGATTAATACAAATCGTTTGCATTATCAATAAGGAAAGCTGAACTACATAACATTTTGTTAAACTGTCCATGGTCCTGAAAAATGTAATCTTTAAAGTAAAAAATAACTTTTCAAATAATTGTAATAATAACTGTAATTTACAAAAACATAAAGTAATACATATAATTTTGGCAGTTTACAATATTTATCCCTGTCTGTCTGTCTGTCTGTCTGTCTGTCTGTCTGTCTGTCTGTCTGTCTGTCTGACATTTTTCACATTAGATATCTGGACCCACCTTGTCCGAAGTTCTGTTGGTTCCATTTCATTCACTTGCATTTTAACAGTGTGGTGACAAAAACAACAAACGTGCTTAAGAAAACCCGTCTGTTCATTTAGTTATTTATTCATTTTCTATAAGCAAACTAATCTATTAACAATAGAAAGTGTTTGTCTGCATGTGTGAGTTTCTGTTGGTGTGTGCGTGAGCGGTGGAAGTGACGTTCGGGGTGTACGGTCTGAGCATACATAAAGTTTTAACAAATTGGAAAATCCAATTATTAATCTAATTATCTGCATAATTACCTATAATTACACTGATACAAAAGATGTAGTGAAATAAAATGTCCAGATAATACAGTTTTCTCTGATTATAGAAAACCTGAACGCTCTGGAGCTGGTAGGCTACTGAAAAGAGAGGGAAGAAGTGCATCGATTGAATCCACAGCTTTACCCTTTCCAAAGCATCAGTTAAAAGTAGAAAACAATTATTTATAATATACAAACATATGCTTATTATACTTTATATCAAATTTTCAACGAGAACAAGAAAACAACAGATCATAACTCTTGCTGTCCACAGGGTGCCAGTATCATATCAGCATACGTTTATATTTTCCAGTTGGTCCTGCCCCTTCCATAAATATTTTGCTTCATGACGACGGAGAAAACGGTTTCCCTGAAAGATGTGTTATTACAACGATACAAAGGAATTATGGTGTACGTTTTAAACAGTATGTTGTGCAGGCAGAAACTATTTCAGTCTGTTTAAGAAGCTTTGAGTGGATATAACATTGAAATCTAAAGCAGAATGATGGAAGCTGAAGGACAAAGACGAGGAATACCGTCCTGGTGGATAGTACTCGGTTTTTTTGTGATGATCGGCTGCGTGGAGCATTGTTCAGCTCAGATAAGATATTCAATTCCAGAGGAAACAAAAGTGGGATCTGTTGTGGGAAATCTCGCTAAAGATTTGGGACTGGACATCAGTTCACTGGAGGACAGACAATTTCGTATAGTTTCTGGAGCTATGGACGCGCATTTTGAAGTGAACGCAAATAATGGAGTCTTGCTTGTGCAAAAAAATATCGACAGGGAGGAACTTTGTCAAAGCAATTTTCCATGTTTAATTAATCTAAAAATTGTTGCTGAGAATCCAATGGAAATACATTACGTTGTGGTCGAAATCATGGACATAAATGATAATTCACCCAGTTTTCAAGAGGAAGAAAAATTGTTTGAAATTTCCGAATCAGTTCAACCAGGCAGACGTCTCCAGTTGCCAACTGCGCGTGATCCAGACGTCGTTGCTAATACAGTGCGCATGTACAAATTAAACAATAATGGTTACTTCAATTTACAGACGCGTGAGAGAGGAGAAGATAAGGTACCAGTTCTAATTTTGCAAAAGTCTTTGGACAGAGAAAAGCAGCGTGAACACAAACTGATTTTGACAGCAGTTGACGGAGGAAATCCTCCAAGATCTGGTACCCTCAATGTCACAATAACAGTTCTCGATTCAAATGATAATCATCCCACATTTAGTCAAGAAGTATATTCAGTAAGTATACCTGAAAACGCAAAGATAGATACCAGTGTAATTACAGTTAATGCAACTGATGTGGATGAAGGACTAAACGGAGATATTGAATATTTTTTTGGTGGCGACCTTGACCCTAAACTATATGATATTTTCAGTTTAGAAAAAGACAGTGGTCAGATTCGCATAAAGAGTGAAATTGACTTTGAAAAGACTGAGGTTTACAAATTAGATGTCCACGCCTCTGACAAGGGAACACCTCCAATGGGTGCTGATTGCACTGTCATCATCAAAGTGTTGGACGTAAACGATAATGAACCTGAAATAGAGGTAACATCCCTGTCAAAATTGATAAAAGAAGACTCGAAACCAGGGATTGTGGTTTCTTTAATTAGCGTGTCAGACCAAGACTCGGGTTTAAACGGCAAAGTAATATGCACTCTTCCAGATAATGTCCCGTTTGATTTAAAACCATCATTTCAAGACAACATGTACTCCTTAGTTTTAAAACAACATTTGGATAGAGAATCCGTTTCGCATTATGACATCACAATAAAAGCCACAGACTGTGGTCAGCCATCTCTATCCGCAGTCAAAACTCTGAGTATTGATGTTGCAGATGTGAATGATAACGTGCCACAATTTCTCCAAAATCCGGTTGAAATTTACCTTCCGGAAAACAACGTTCCTGGAAACTATATTTATTGTGTTTCTGCTTCCGATAAAGACTTGAATGAGAATGCGGCTTTAACTTATCATATAGTTAGAGAAGAAAAACAACAATCGAAGGTTGCTGCGTTTTTAAACGTAAACGCAGATAATGGACAAATATCAGCGCTGAAAAGTTTCGACTTTGAAACTCTGAAAACTTTCCAGTTCCGAGTTGTTGCCACAGATTCTGGAACTCCGTCACTCAGCAGCAACGTGACAGTGAACGTGTTCATTCTGGATCAGAACGACAACGCTCCAGTCATCCTGTATCCAGTCAGCTCCAACGGTTCTGCTGAAGGTGTGGAGGAGATTCCCCGCAACGTGAACGCGGGACACTTGGTGACTAAAGTCAGAGCCTATGACGCTGATATAGGATATAACGGCTGGCTGCTGTTTTCACTGCAGGAAGTTAGCGACCACAGTCTCTTTGGTTTGGACCGCTACACAGGACAGATCAGAACACTCCGCTCATTCACAGAGACAGACGAGGATGAACATAAACTGGTCGTACTGGTCAAAGACAATGGGAACGTTTCTCTCTCAGCAACAGCTACTGTGGTTGTCAAACTTGTGGAGCCCAAAGAAGCTTTTGCAGCCTCTGACGTCAAAAGTGCAACAAAAGACGTTGAGGATAATAATGTGACTTTTTACCTGATGATCACTTTGGGATCAGTTTCAGTTCTGTTTCTCATCAGTATCATCGTGCTGATTGCAATGCAGTGCTCAAAATCTACAGACTATACTTCTAAATATCTACAAGAGACTAATTATGATGGGACACTGTGTCACAGCATCCAGTACAGATCTGGAGATAGACGGTACATGTTAGTTGGACCCAGAATGAGTATCGGATCTACCATAGTTCCTGGCAGCCACGCAAATACTCTTGTGTTACCTGACAGAAGGGGGGCATCTGAAGAGGTAAGCAAATGCTAAAGTTTCGATCATAAAATCTTTGATTTTTTTTTTTCATTCACTT
This sequence comes from Xenentodon cancila, assembly GCA_014839995.1. Lineage (NCBI taxonomy): Eukaryota > Metazoa > Chordata > Actinopteri > Beloniformes > Belonidae > Xenentodon > Xenentodon cancila. The sequence continues at coordinate 16,153,261 of CM026205.1, read as the reverse complement.
TTCTTGCTGTGGAGATTTCTTTTCGTGGACATTATCCTGCTTGGTCACCAATTTAAAAAAAAACAACAACAACATTTTAGGATCTTTAGGGAACGTGCTGTAAGTCAGTGGCATGTACGTGTCAAAGTCATTTCCATGAATGTCTGGTTCTATGTTTATGTGTTGCGTGTATGGTGGCAAGTGGAAAGTTTTACAGGGGATCTTTTGTCCTGGCCAGATGATCACTCTTATTTTATTGTCCTGTTTCCCTGTTGTGGCTTGTCAATAAATAGAAAGTCCCGTCGATAAATAAATAAATAAATAAATAAATAAATAAATAAATAAATAAATAAATAAATAAATAAATAAATAAATAAATAAATAAATAAATAAATAAATAAATAAATAAATAAATAAATAAATAAATAAATAAATAAATAAATAAATAAATAAATAAAGTAGATATATGTTAATTTGTTTAAGGACTAAACGATTTTGATTTGTGATCACAAGGAAATCATTTCAAGTAAAGCGTTTCAGGTTTTTTTAATTTTTTTTAATTTTTTATTTTATTATTATTTTTTTGGTATTGCTCTCCATAGTACCAGAAAAGATAACCCGTGTAGCCAATATTACGTTAGTGTACTTTCAGAATGTAGTAATGTTACAAGTGTGAAATATTTATGGATTTACATTAACAAAATCTTTTCGTTGGTATTTTGAAAGCAAATTAATGAGTTTTGGCATTGCAATGAACAAATACTATCCCGGATTACAGTGCAGATAAAGAATTGGTCTTTTATGATTTCTTACCAGATTAATTGTTGCTGTTTTCTTTGGTTCTGTTGGGCTAAATATTCAGACGTTCACGATGTGATTAAATATAGAGAAAGTAGCTGTTTGAAACATTATTTTATCTACTTTGTTGCCAATTAATTTGGAATAAAACCTTTTTTAAACATCTTTTCATTATTTTTTGTACACACAAAGCGGAATAAAAAGGAGAAATGTCTTAGAAAACAAAATAACTCCTACTTCATAGGCAACAGTGTATTAATGCAGAAATAGTCAATAAAGCTTTGGCTCAACTTTTATGAAGATTTCGTAACTTCCCAGGTCACTGATAATGTAATTCTCTTTACTCTTATGCTTATGTTCATGATTTGCGTAAACATTTTAATATTACGTCCAGTCCACGAGGTGTCAGTGTCAGATAGTACATGTTTGGATCGACTTGGTTGGTCCAGCCCCCTTTACAGAGGGTTTTTCTTTTTTTTTTTCAGTCGTCAAAAGAGAAGACGGATCTTGCAACAGCAATTATTTTTGCCTTTGTAATATCAGGTTAAAAAAAAGAAGATATACATTTTAAATGAAAGATTTTGCGGCATATGGATATTCTTAATACATAAAGACTTGTCAGTGGATATATCTGAAATATAAACACATACGATGGAAGAAGGACAAAGACAAGGAATACAGTCCTGGTTGGTCGTCCTCAGTTGTTCTGTCCTGCTCAGCTATGTTGGGCAGATTTCAGCTCAGGTAAAATATTCAGTTCCAGAGGAGGTTAAAGTGGGATCTGTTGTGGGAAATATTGCGAAGGATCTGGGACTGGACGTCGGTTCGCTGGGTGAGAGACACATTCGTATTGTTTCGGGAAGTAAGGACGCTCAATTTGAAGTAAATCCGAACAATGGTGTAATGAATGTGCAAAAGGAAATCGACAGAGAGACACTCTGTGAAAGCATAAATCCGTGTCTGCTGAAACTAAAATTGGTAGCTGAGAACCCCATGGAAATACATTATGTTGGAATCGAAATAATTGACGTAAATGATAATTCCCCAATTTTTCAAGAAGAAGAGAACAAATTAGAAATTGCTGAATCCACTCTCCCGGGAAAACGTTTTCAGTTACCAGTGGCACATGATCCAGATGTTGGAATTAATACTGTACGTATATATAAAACAAATCAAAACGAATATTTTTCCATACAAATTCGAGAAAGAGGAGATGACAGGATACCTTTCCTAGTGTTGCAAAAGCCCCTGGATCGGGAAAAGAACAGAGAACACAAACTGATTTTGACAGCAGTTGACGGAGGAAATCCTCCAAGATCTGGTACTCTTAATGTCACAGTAACAGTTCTTGATTCAAACGATAATCATCCCACATTTAGCCAAGAAGTATATTCAGTAAGCATATCTGAAAATGTCAAGGTAGATACCAGTGTAATTACAGTTAATGCAACTGATGTGGATGAAGGCGTAAATGGAGAGATTGAATATTTTTTCGGAGGTCAACTTGACCGTCAGGTTTATGATACTTTCATTTTAGATAAAGGCAGTGGTGAAATTAGAGTAAAGGGAGAAATTGATTTTGAAAAGGCTGATGTATATAAGTTAGACGTTCATGCCAGAGACAAAGGAACACCTCCCATGAGTAGTGACTGCAGAGTGATCATCAAAGTGCTTGATGAAAACGACAATAAACCTGAAATAGAGGTAACATCCCTCTCTAAACTAGTAGCAGAAAACTCAAAACCTGGGACTGTGATTTCTTTACTAAGTATTACGGACCAGGACTCGGGTTTAAACGGTAAAGTGACATGCAGTCTTCAAGATAATGTGCCATTCGATTTAAAACCATCATTTCAAGATAACACCTACTCTTTAGTTTTGAAGCAACATTTAGATAGAGAATCTATTTCGCATTATGACATCAAAATAACAGCTACAGATTGTGGTCATCCTCCTCTATCCGCAGTCAAAACTCTGAGTATTGATGTTGCAGATGTGAATGATAACGCGCCACAGTTTTTCCAAAATCCTATTGAACTTTATCTTACGGAAAATAACATTCCTGGAAACACGATCTGTTTTGTTTCTGCTTCCGATAAAGATTTGAATGAAAATTCGGCTTTAACTTATCATATGGTTAGAGAACAAAACCATCAGTCGAAGGTTACTGCATTTTTAAACATCAATTCAGAAAATGGACAAATATCAGCATTGAAAGGTTTCGACTTTGAAACTCTGAAAACTTTCCAGTTCCAAGTTGTCGCCACAGATTCTGGAACTCCGTCACTCAGCAGCAACGTGACAGTGAACGTGTTCATTCTGGATCAGAACGACAACGCTCCAGTCATCCTGTATCCAGTCAGCTCCAACGGTTCTGCTGAAGGTGTGGAGGAGATTCCCCGCAACGTGAACGCGGGACACTTGGTGACTAAAGTCAGAGCCTATGACGCTGATATAGGATATAACGGCTGGCTGCTGTTTTCACTGCAGGAAGTTAGCGACCACAGTCTCTTTGGTTTGGACCGCTACACAGGACAGATCAGAACACTCCGCTCATTCACAGAGACAGACGAGGCTGAACATAAACTGGTCGTACTGGTCAAAGACAATGGGAACGTTTCTCTCTCAGCAACAGCTACTGTGGTTGTCAAACTTGTGGAGCCCAAAGAAGCTTTTGCAGCTTCTGATGTTAAAAGTGCATCAAAGGATGTTGAGGATAATAATGTGACTTTTTACCTGATGATCACTTTGGGATCAGTTTCAGTTCTGTTTCTCGTCAGTATCATCGTGCTGATTGCAATGCAGTGCTCAAAATCCACAGACTATACTTCTAAATATCTACAAGAGACCAACTATGATGGAACACTGTGTCACAGCATCCAGTACAGATCTGGAGATAGACGGTACATGTTAGTTGGACCCAGAATGAGCATTGGATCTACAATTGTTCCAGGGAGCCATGCAAATACGCTTGTGCTACCTGATAGAAGGCGTACATCTGAGGAGGTAAGCATATAATCCAATTTTTATCATCACGAAATTGTTCCGCAGATGTTATAAGAATTATAATTATATAATGAAAAACAATAGTTATAATAAGTTAAAAAAATTATTTTAATATAAAAAAAAAAACATTTAAAAAAATCATAATCTTAATCCCATCTCATAGTTTACCGCCTTTGTACTCCTAATCAAAATCTTACTCTATTGTTTATGGACTCGAGTTTTCTGGCATCCAGGATGTTGCTCGTTAATATTGGTAATGAACACTTTAGGATCTTTTTATTGAAAATTGTGGCATGAGGCAAGTGTTTGGGCTTTTATCATATTCTTCCAGCGGTTACTGTGGAGGTTTTTTTTTATACTATTTGAGAAATATGTATTATCAAGGGGTCGATTCCCTGCAGGAACGTGTTTTAAGTAGATGATATGCAGGGTCAAAGTCAGTTCCTTGAATGCCAGGTGGTGCATGTGGAAAGTGGAAAGTAACAGGCATCAGTAGTAGTTTACCAGCAATTTATTTAGGAAAATTACCGTCACAGAGGTTGTCAGTATTGTGGCTTATATGTAAAATGAAAATCCTTGTTATTTTCAAGTCCATGCCTCTCTGAACAGCAAAAAAACAACAGTACTAACAAAACAACAATAATAACATTCATAATGATCTTTACAAGTCATTCAATTCCAGAAAAGTGTCAATACAGTTATACAACTTTTTCAAGGGGACTGATTGACATTTATTTGGATTTGGACATAAATCGCTTCAGCCATGAAAACGTTAGGACATTTTTCAACGCTGTCCATGGTACCTGAAAACACGCCCATGCTTGGAAACATTGTGGTAATCTATTTATCTATCTATCTACAACGTATTTATCTTTTCATAGTTTTATATTTAATTGATGGATTTAGATAAGTGAATAGTACATTGCCATGTAGCAGTTTTAAAACAAATTAATTATTTAATCATTTGAAATTTGGCATGCTGACAATATTATAAGCATGTTCTGTTACAATTACACGACAATGGAAATCTCAGTGTTCTGTTATTCTAGCTGGTCATATGATCTAATGGTGACTGATTGAAAGGGGTTGTGGACTAATGCAATAAAGAACTAGTCCATTAAACCATGATGTTTTTAGTAAATGTGTCATAACTCGCAAACCCACTGGTATTACATTTGGTTTTTCTTTTGTTGCGGAGCTCATAAGAAATCGGTTATATTGCAGTCAGCCCACAAGGTGTCGGTGTCATATAACCAATATTTGTATTTGCTTAGCTGGCCCTGCCCCTTCAACGTAGATTTTTTTTTTTAGTCTACAAAGAGAAGACAGATCAACATAAATTGGTGTTGCCATTTTTGCGTTTAAGCATCAATAAGACATGGACTGATTTTAAATTAAATTGTTTATGAAATAAGGAAGATGTTTTTGCGTAAGGACCTGTGACTGCAAAGGTTACTGGAATCTAAACTGAAAGGATGGGAGGAGAAGGACAAAGAAGAAGAATACGTCCCTGTTGGGTCGCACTCGGTTTTTCCGTCATGTTCAGCTGCGTGCAGCGTATTTCAGCTCAGGTAAAATATTCAGTTCCAGAGGAGGTTAGAGTGGGATTTGCTGTGGGAAACGTTGCAAAGGATCTGGGACTGGACGTCAGTTCACTGGAAGAAAGACGGTTTCGTATTGTTTCTGGAAGTACGGACGCTCAATTTGTAGTAAATCCTCACAATGGCATATTGTATGTGCACGATCGCATTGATAGAGAGGCAATCTGTGAAAACATGTTTCCATGTCTGCTAAACCTAAAAATAGTAGCTGAGAACCCCATGGAAATACATTATGTTGGAATAGAAATTACCGATGAGAATGATAATTCACCGAGATTTAAAGAAGAAGAAAACATTTTAGAGATTTCGGAATCCACTCTCCCGGGTAAACGGTTACAGATGCCAGTGGCACATGATCCAGATGTTGGAATAAATACTGTACGTATATATAAGCTAAATCAAAATGAATACTTTTCAACACAAATTCGAGAAAGAGGAGAGGAGCGGATACCTTTCTTAGTGTTGCAAAAGCCCCTGGATCGGGAAAAGAACAGAGAACACAAACTGATTTTGACAGCAGTTGACGGAGGAAATCCTCCAAGATCTGGTACTCTTAATGTCACAGTAACAGTTCTTGATTCAAACGATAATCATCCCACATTTAGCCAAGAAGTATATTCAGTAAGCATATCTGAAAATGTCAAGGTAGATACCAGTGTAATTACAGTTAATGCAACTGATGTGGATGAAGGCGTAAATGGAGAGATTGAATATTATTTTGGTGGTCAACTTGACCAAAACATTTATGATAAATTCAGCTTGGATAAAAATAGTGGCGAAATAAGAGTAAAGGAGGGCATTGACTTTGAAAAGGCTGAGGTATTTAACTTAGATGTTCACGCCCGAGACAAGGGAACACCTCCTATGAGTAGTGATTGCACTGTTATTATCAAAGTGCTTGATGAAAACGACAATAAACCTGAAATAGAGGTAACATCCCTCTCTAAACTAGTAGCAGAAAACTCGAAACCTGGGACTGTGATTTCTTTACTAAGTATTACGGACCAGGACTCGGGTTTAAACGGTAAAGTGATATGCAGTCTTCAAGATAATGTGCCATTCGATTTAAAACCATCATTTCAAGATAACACCTACTCTTTAGTTTTGAAGCAACATTTAGATAGAGAATCTATTTCGCATTATGACATCAAAATAACAGCTACAGATTGTGGTCATCCTCCTCTATCCGCAGTCAAAACTCTGAGTATTGATGTTGAAGATGTGAATGATAACGCACCACAGTTTTTCCAAAATCCTATTGAACTTTACCTGACGGAAAACAACATTCCTGGAAACCAGATATGTTTTGTATCGGCCTCCGATAAAGACGTAAATGAAAACGCTGCTTTAACTTATCATATAGTTAGAGACGAAAATACTCAATCGAAGGTTACTGCGTTTTTAAACATCAATTCAGAAAATGGACAAATATCAGCGTTGAAGAGCTTCGACTTTGAAACTGTGAAAACTTTCCAGTTCCGAGTTGTCGCCACAGATTCTGGAACTCCGTCACTCAGCAGCAACGTGACAGTGAACGTGTTCATTCTGGATCAGAACGACAACGCTCCAGTCATCCTGTATCCAGTCAGCTCCAACGGTTCTGCTGAAGGTGTGGAGGAGATTCCCCGCAACGTGAACGCGGGACACTTGGTGACTAAAGTCAGAGCCTATGACGCTGATATAGGATATAACGGCTGGCTGCTGTTTTCACTGCAGGAAGTTAGCGACCACAGTCTCTTTGGTTTGGACCGCTACACAGGACAGATCAGAACACTCCGCTCATTCACAGAGACAGACGAGGCTGAACATAAACTGGTCGTACTGGTCAAAGACAATGGGAACGTTTCTCTCTCAGCAACAGCTACTGTGGTTGTCAAACTTGTGGAGCCCAAAGAAGCTTTTGCAGCTTCTGATGTTAAAAGTGTAACAAAAGATGATGACGATAATAATGTGACTTTTTACTTGATGATCACTTTGGGATCAGTTTCAGTTCTTTTTCTCATCAGTATCATTGTGCTGATTGCAATGCAGTGCTCAAAGCCCACAGACTATACCTCCAAATATCTACAAGAGACTAATTATGATGGGACACTGTGTCACAGCATCCAGTACAGATCTGGAGATAGACGGTACATGTTAGTTGGACCCAGAATGAGTATTGGATCTACTGTTGTTCCTGGCAGCCACGCAAATACGCTTGTGTTACCTGACAGGAGGAGGGCATCTGAAGAGGTAAGCAAAAGTCATGGTTCAATGCATCTTTCACTTATTTTGGGAAGGTAATGATGATATATTTTTTAATATATATATATATATATATTTTATAACATATACCTTGAATAACAGACATTTTTTGTTATAGACCTTCAGAGTAAATTAACATATTGCTGCTTTGTTTCTTAACACCTAGGTCTATCTGATTGTTTGTACGTTCATTGTATCTGAATATAAAATATTTTCAGGACATTTAATCCTGTACCTTTGATCTGGGTAGGGTACAGTAGATGCTTGTGACCCTGAATAGTAATACGTTTGGATGAATGAATGGATGGATGGACGATTATTCATATACTTGTTGGAAAGAGCTAATCACAGTTTAGTGACTCTGAAAACAAATCGTTTATCAGCACCTTGGACAGAGAATGATCTATCTCTATGTTGCTGACTTTCTAATTTGTTTTTATCTTTTTTTTTATAAGCATGTAAATGCTTATCTGTAACATTAAAAATATGCTTATACACTACCAGTTTGTACCTGGTAAAACATGTACGGGTTGGTGACGGGATGAGTATTAATTTCTGCCGCTTGTGTGATTATACAGTAGCATATTTCATTTCCGCTATATAGATGTTTGGATTCATGTATCCACTAGGTGTCAGCGTCACAATACGGAACGGTTAAGCTTCAATTTAAACAGACTGCCCTTTGTGAAACGTGTCTTACAGTTTGATCACAGAGAATACTTGCATTTTGGATTTCGCCTGCATGTTATCTATCAACATCGTTTTACTGAAATTCAATCTCAGAAAAACTGGAAGTACTTTTAAGTGGAGAATATTCGTGGAAGAAATTTTGAATGCTTACGCCACTGGAGACAAAGGACCAAAGGACAAAATGATGTCTTGGTCCCATACTCTGCTTTTGTCAATGCTGGTTTTCCACAGAGAACTGATTTCAGCTCAAATAAGATACTCGACACTAAAGGAAATAAACGTGGGAGCTATGATAGGAAATGTTGCCAAGGATTTGGGCCTTGATGTTGGTACACTGATCAATAGGCATTTTTGCGTTGTGTCTGGAGCTCATGGCAAACTTTTTGAGGTAAATCCGAACAACGGGGCTTTGCATGTTCATAAAGATATCGACCATGAACAGCTGTGTGACAGCTGTGTGAAATAGTGTGTGTTTAATAAATATAAAATAAATATAAAAATTGTAGTTGAAAATCCGCTTGAAGTCCATTACGTCACTGTGGATATAATAGACGCCAACGACCATGCACCTAGTTTTGCAGAGAAAGAAAAGCTAATAGAAATAGCGGAGTCAACTGTGCCAGGAGCAAGATTTCTATTATCAGGTGCCCGTGATCCCGATGTCGGTATAAATTCCGTTTAGCACTACAAGCTGAGTCAAAATGATAACTTCTTATTAGAAATCAGAGATAGGGGTGAAGACAAAATCCCCTTTCTGGTGTTGCAGAAGCAATTGGACAGAGAGCGGAAAACGAACCATAGCTTGATTTTAACAGCTATAGACGAAGGAAAACTGCCAAAATCAGCTAATCTAAATCTAACAATAAGAGTTCTTGATATCAACGATAACAGACCAATCTTTACTAAAGAAGTGTATTCTGTTACACTGCAAGAAAATGTCGCAATAGATACTATTATAATAAAAGTCCAAGCAACTGATGTAGACAAGGGAGTTAATGGAGACGTTTAGTATGCCTTTGATAGCGATATTAACTCGGATGTGTTACAACTTTTCAGTCTAGACAAACATAAAGGAGAAATTCGAGTTAAAGGACATATTGATTATGAGGCATCTGAGGTTTACAAGTTAGACATCCAGGCTTCTGACAAAAGTCAACCCCTGATGACGACTGATTGTAGAGTGATTATAAAGATTCAAGATGTCAATGACAATAAGCCAGAAATAGAGGTAACATCACTATCCAGCATCTATATTTTCTTTGAGTGCATTTGATAAGGACATAAATAACAATGCTGTCGTTACATATTGTTTACTGAGAGGTGAGGGTGGTCATACAGATATGACTGCTTTTCTGAATATACATGCTGATAATGGACAAGTGTCTGCCCTGAAGAGTTTCGACTTTGAAACTCTGAAAACTTTCCAGTTCCAAGTTGTCGCCACAGATTCTGGAACTCCGTCACTCAGCAGCAACGTGACAGTGAACGTGTTCATTCTGGATCAGAACGACAACGCTCCAGTCATCCTGTATCCAGTCAGCACCAACGGCTCTGCTGCAGGTGTGGAGGAGATCCCTGCAACGTGAATGCGGGACACTTGGTGACTAAAGTCAGAGCCTATGACGCTGATATAGGATATAACGGCTGGCTGCTGTTTTCACTGCAGGAAGTTAGCGACCACAGTCTCTTTGGTTTGGACCGCTACACAGGACAGATCAGAACACTCCGCTCATTCACAGAGACAGACGAGGCTGAACATAAACTGGTCGTACTGGTCAAAGACAATGGGAACGTTTCTCTCTCAGCAACAGCTACTGTGGTTGTCAAACTTGTGGAGCCCAAAGAAGCTTTTGCAGCTTCTGATGTTAAAAGTGCAACAAAAGACGTTGAGGATAATAATGTGACTTTTTACCTGATGATCACTTTGGGATCAGTTTCAGTTCTTTTTCTCATCAGTATCATTGTGCTGATTGCAATGCAGTGCTCGGAATCCACAGACTATACTTCTAAATATCTACAAGAAACCAACTATGATGGAACACTGTGTCACAGCATCCAGTACAGATCTGGAGATAGACGGTACATGTTAGTTGGACCCAGAATGATTATTGGATCTACTGTTGTTCCTGGCAGTCATGGAAACACACTTTTACTTCATGAAAGGGGAAGGACATCTGAAGAGGTAAAACCTTTTGAATATTAGAAAAAAAAAATATTTTTATGCGTTTTGTGTTAAAGGTTTTTTGGTTGCCTTTTTTTGTCTTTAATGTTTAATAATAGTGGCTTTACTTGAATAATGATGCAAAATTTTAAAATAACTGTATATTGGATTATTGTTTATCATGTCTTTGAGCCTTTCTTTTTATTGCCACCTTTTATCGTCTTTACCCCGCATATATGCAACAACGAGATAAATTCGCTTTTCACCTGCTCAAGTGTGACAATTTTCTTAGCAATAATACAAATACAGTGATGTTTTCAAAAGAGAAAAATAAGAAAGTTTTTTTTTCCAAAATGAAATAGGTTACAGTGTTTTCTTTGCTGCTTAATTAGTAAGTTTTTGTGTCTGAAAGCTCTTGTGATTGCTGTCCATGGTGCTGAAAAACCTCAACATAATTACATGTCAAAAGGAAAACAATTGATCACCATAATAGAACTATGGTATCTGGGAATATAAAATATATGATGTATACAAATACTATTGTATAAAATGAAAAATGTGACTGTGAGAGAGCGAGAGAAAATTATTGAATTATTTCAAAATTCTGTTTTCTGTCTAAAAACTGTTTTACACTTCTTGTTAGTATACCAGGACTTTCAAAGCACATGGTGTTTCTGATTTCTATCCTCTGGGTGTCACTATTAAATTGACAAAGCCTTTAGGTGTCTTGTCCCTCCCATCATAACTCTTTCTTTGTCCCTGTAGCAGAGCAAGGCGATTGAATCAAACTCATCAGGCGATAAAATGGTGATGCGCCCTCTTTAATATGCCAGGTTTTGCTGGAACCCCCAATGGTATAGGCTCTTGGACGTATATTTGTTGCTATATAATGATGGACAAATATAGGAAGCGACAAAAACGGGACCTTTCCTTGTTTCCTTTTTATTTGGCTCTGCTGCTTCTCTCTCGACACGAGGCGTCGGCTCAAATAAGGTACTCTATACCAGAGGAGGTGAAAGAAGGCAGTCTTGTTGGAGATGTTGCCAAAGATCTTGGGCTTGATATCACATCTTTGTCCAGTCGTCGATTCCGTGTTGTATCTGGAATAAAGGATCCTATTTTTGAAGTAAAACAGAATAACGGGGCATTGTACGTTAGCAATCGTATTGACAGAGAGGAGCTCTGTCAGGGAAGCGGTGCTTGCCTAATGGAACTAAAAATCCTTGTAGAAAACCCTTTGGAAATACACTATGTAATTGTAGAAATTACTGATGTAAATGACCATCCTCCCAGTTTTCCCGAAAGAGAGCAGATATTTGAAATCGCGGAACAAACATTGCCAGGAAAGAGATTTCAGTTGCACACTGCTCGAGACCCCGATGCTGGAATTAATTCTATTCGTGTATATACTTTAACATCAAACGATTACTTTGAAATTAATATCAGACAAGGTGATGTGGGAAAGATACCATTTTTAGTCTTGAAGAAGTCGTTAGACAGAGAGCAAAATAACAAACACACTTTACAGGTAAGAGCAGTTGATGGAGGAAAACCTCCAAGATCAGACACGCTAAATGTTTCCATCGTTGTTCTTGACAGCAATGATAACCGGCCCATATTTGGACAAGATGTTTACCAACTGTCCATAAAAGAAAACACTCCTGTCGGTAGTTCGGTGTTTCAAATGAATGCAACTGATCTCGATGAAGGTACCAACGGAGAGGTAGAATACACTCTTGGAAAAACGTTGTCGCGGAAAGTGTATGATATTTTTGAACTGGATAAATTATCTGGATATATTATAGTAAAAGGCATATTGGACTACGAAGAAAATGATATATATGAGCTGGACATTGAGGCATCGGATAAATCAACTTCTCCATTAACGGGTGAGTGTCGAGTAATCATTAAAGTTATAGACATCAACGATAATTCACCTGAAATAGAAATCACATCAATGTCAAATAGAGTGTCTGAAGACTCAAGACCAGGAACAGTGGTCTCACTACTTAGTTTAGCGGATAAAGACGCTGGTGTGAATGGGAAAATCATTTTAAGCATAATCAGTGAGGGACCTTTTGAATTAAAACCTTCATATAAGCAAAATTTATATTCTGTTGTTACAAAAGAAAATTTGGATCGAGAAAAAATGTCACATTATGAAATAACAGTAAAGGCCACTGATTGCGGTAACCCTCCTCTATCTGCGTATAAAATACTGACCATTGAAATATCAGACGTAAATGACAACAGTCCACACTTCTCACAAAATCCATTACTTGTTTATTTAACAGAAAACAACGTAGCCGGAGAGTCGATACTCTCTGTAAGCGCGAAAGACAATGATTTAAATGAAAATGCAGCTATTTCATATCATATCGTGAGAGAACTCAGTACAAACGAAATACTGTCCTTTCTAAACATTAATTCAGACAATGGACAAATATCAGCGCTGAAAAGTTTCGACTTTGAAACTCTGAAAACTTTCCAGTTCCGAGTTGTCGCCACAGATTCTGGAACTCCGTCACTCAGCAGCAACGTGACAGTGAACGTGTTCATTCTGGATCAGAACGACAACGCTCCAGTCATCCTGTATCCAGTCAGCTCCAACGGGTCTGCTGAAGGTGTGGAGGAGATTCCCCGCAACGTGAACGCAGGACACTTGGTGACTAAAGTCAGAGCCTATGACGCTGATATAGGATATAACGGCTGGCTGCTGTTTTCACTGCAGGAAGTTAGCGACCACAGTCTCTTTGGTTTGGACCGCTACACAGGACAGATCAGAACACTCCGCTCATTCACAGAGACAGACGAGGCTGAACATAAACTGGTCGTACTGGTCAAAGACAATGGGAACGTTTCTCTCTCAGCAACAGCTACTGTGGTTGTCAAACTTGTGGAGCCCAAAGAAGCTTTTGCAGCTTCTGATGTTAAAAGTGCATCAAAGGATGTTGAGGATAATAATGTGACTTTTTACTTGATGATCACTTTGGGATCCGTTTCAGTTCTTTTCCTCATCAGTATCATCGTGCTGATTGTAATGCAGTGCTCAAGACCCACAGACTATGCCTCTAAATATCTACAAGAGACTAATTATGATGGGACACTGTGTCACAGCATCCAGTACAGATCTGGAGATAGACGGTACATGTTAGTTGGACCCAGAATGAGTATTGGATCTACTGTTGTTCCTGGCAGCCACGCAAATACTCTTGTGCTCCCTGACAGGAGAAGTCAAGCTGTGGAGGTAAGACCTGACAAAGTTCTATTTAAACATTTTTCTTTTAATTTTATGAGTAATGTTTTTTAGAAGAAGTAGATTGCAATTGCAACATACAAATAGGTTAAAAACATAAAAATAAAGAGGATCAATAAATCTGGACTGAACATGTAATTTCCCAGATTCATCTCTTATTTTTCTTTACGTTTGAACTGCTTCATAAAGCTCAGAATAGTTAAGGAAATAATTTGTTTGATATATTTCAGACATTCCCACGATGTCCTTGTGGTATCCATGCTGATCTATATGTCCATAGTATCGGTCCAATTGCAAACAGTTATCCAGTGTTGTGATGTAATCCTGCCAAGATTCCACATTCCGTTACACTTCCTGGCCCCCGAAAATGATAGTTGACGAGTTTGGAAAATAAAAGTCCGAATTAAATGAACAGTATGCATAAAGCATGTGATATGAAAAAAGCATTCATACATGAATAAATGCACAATAATTAATGTAATTCTGTAAGTGTAAATTCAATTAAATAACAACAATACAACTATATGTTGAACTCGGCAGAATAAGATAACATAAACAAAATGTTAATACTTTTTCATTTTAGGAGAAAAATGCTGAGAAATATATTATTATTGTTCATAAAGTAGCAAGAAATGGACAAACAGATCTCGACTGTTAAAAAAAAAACACGCTTTGGTCATTGTACTGCAGTTGGAGAAGAAAACTAATCTATGAAAAGTGCAAAATGTTTATCTTTATTTTAAATGGGTGAAAAGTTATTAAATCATTTAAAATATAGCAACATTTACAAAATCGTATTATGTATCAAATCAAATCGTATGTGAGTACATTTTGGACAAATGAAAGAAGTGCAGCTCAACTTCAATAACTGCCTCTTGGTGTCAGTAGTACAACGTTGGAAAACCATCAGTAGCCGTGACCCTCCTCTTTCAAGGCTTTTGTTTCCTTCTGAACTGGAGAAACGGTGTTACAGAAACCAGAAAACGAGCCCATGCTTGGACGCTTTGTCAGCATGCCTCATTCAGGAGGATTCTCATAAATCATAACTGTGGGATTACGGGGCTCCTGTTTGGTTTGGTGGATGTAAATGGAGACGACTACAAACACTGGAAGGATGAGCTGTTTCTGGTGCCATTTTTATTTGGCCTTGCAGCTGCTTTTATGGAAACAGGCTTTTGCTCAGATACGGTACTCGGTTCCTGAGGAGGTTAAAGAAGGAACTGTTGTAGGCAATGTTGCTAAGGATTTGGGACTAGACGTGGCATCTTTGACTGACCGTCGTTTTCGAGTCGTTTCTGGAAGTAAGGACGCGTTCTTTGATGTAAGCCAGGACAATGGGGCTCTCTACGTGCACAGGAAAATCGACAGAGAGGAGCTATGCCAAGGAAGTGGGCAATGCGTGATGGAGTTGAAGGTTTTAGTTGAAAACCCGTTGGAAATGCACTATGTGATCGTGGAAATCACTGACGTGAATGATCACGCGCCCAGCTTTCCAGAAACAACACAGACATTTGATATAGGTGAGCATGCATTACCAGGGAAGCGATTCCAGTTGCATGCTGCTCGAGATCCTGACGCTGGAATAAATTCAATTCGTACCTACATGTTAACGTCAAATGATCACTTTGAAATAGATATCCGTCCAAACGATGATGATAAAATACCATTTTTAGTGTTGAAAAAGGCATTAGACAGAGAGCAAAAGTACAAACACTCACTACTTGTAACAGCAGTGGATGGAGGTAAACCACCCAGATCTGGCACTCTAAATGTTTCAATTACTGTTCTTGACACGAACGACAACCGACCGATATTTTCCCAGGAAATGTACGAAATTACAATATCAGAAAACGTCCCTCTTGGCACTACAATATTTAAAATGAATGCGACTGATCCAGATGAAAACTCGAGCGGAGAAATTGAATACAGCCTCGGAAAGACACTGAAGCGCAAAGTCTATGATACATTTGATTTAGATAAATTAACAGGTGAAATCAAAGTAAAAGGAGTAGTGGACTATGAAGAAACCGACGTTTATAAACTCGACGTTGAAGCGTCCGATAAAGGGATTCCTCCCCTCACTGGTGAGTGCAGAGTTATTATAAATATAAAAGATGTAAACGACAACCCCCCTGAAATAGAAATCACATCACTATCAGATACAGTGTCTGAAGACTCAAAGGTTGGCACCGTTGTTTCACTACTTAGTGTGTCTGATAAAGATCATGGAGTTAATGGAAAAATAATAACAACAATAATGTCAGACGGACCTTTTGAATTGAAACCGTCTTATAAGGAAAACATATATTCAGTTGTAACTAAACAGTTACTAGATCGAGAGGCAGTATCTCATTATGAAATAACAATAAAAGCCACTGACTGTGGTGAACCTCTCTTATCCAGTTTCAAAACGTTTACGATTTTCATATCAGATGTAAATGACAACAGTCCGCATTTCTCCCGAAATCCCTTACAATTTTATCTGTACGAAAATAACGTCGCTGGGCTGCCAGTTTTCTCTGTAAGCGCAACGGACAGAGATTTGAATGAAAATGCAGCTGTTTCATATCATATTGTGAGAGAAGGAACTGTGAACAACATCCTGTCCTTGCTGAACATTAATTCAGAAAATGGACAAATATCAGCGCTGAAGAGCTTCGACTTTGAAACTCTGAAAACTTTCCAGTTCCAAGTTGTTGCCACAGATTCTGGAACTCCGTCACTCAGCAGCAACGTGACAGTGAACGTGTTCATTCTGGATCAGAACGACAACGCTCCAGTCATCCTGTATCCAGTCAGCTCCAACGGTTCTGCTGAAGGTGTGGAGGAGATTCCCCGCAACGTGAACGCGGGACACTTGGTGACTAAAGTCAGAGCCTATGACGCTGATATAGGATATAACGGCTGGCTGCTGTTTTCACTGCAGGAAGTTAGCGACCACAGTCTCTTTGGTTTGGACCGCTACACAGGACAGATCAGAACACTCCGCTCATTCACAGAGACAGACGAGGCTGAACATAAACTGGTCGTACTGGTCAAAGACAATGGGAACGTTTCTCTCTCAGCAACAGCTACTGTGGTTGTCAAACTTGTGGAGCCCAAAGAAGCTTTTGCAGCTTCTGATGTTAAAAGTGCAACAAAAGATGTCGAGGATAATAATGTGACTTTTTACTTGATGATCACTTTGGGATCCGTTTCAGTTCTGTTTCTCATCAGTATCATCGTGCTGATTGCAATGCAGTGCTCAAAATCCACAGACTATACTTCTAAATATCTACAAGAAACTAATTATGATGGAACACTGTGTCACAGCATCCAGTACAGATCTGGAGATAGACGGTACATGTTAGTTGGACCCAGAATGAGTATCGGATCTACTATAGTTTCTGGGAGCAATGCAAACACACTGGTGCTACCTGACAAGAGAAGTCAAGCTGTGGAGGTAAGACTTCACAAAGTTTTTTTTTTTTTTTTAATATTATATTGGCTTTGTTTTTTGTGTAAATGGTTTTGGATACAGAGCAGTGTGTTACTGAAACAAAATAACACAACTTCAAAATTTGCTGCTGGGGTCACTTAAGTGGACCGAACATGAGATTACCTACATTCACCTTATTTTTTTTTTCTTTTTTGAGTTTCTTTAAACAGCTCTGAATGGAGAAAAAAAAAACTAATTCATTTGACAGATCTTAGACGTCCCCACGATGGTATTGTGATCTGCATAGTACTGAACCAAGTACATGTAGTGGTCCAGCTGCAAGTGCTTATCCAGTGTTGTTATGTACCACTGCCAAGACATATTCCTTTTCTACTTCCTGGTCCTGAGACTTAGAGCGGAATGGTTTGGTGAACAGTATTATTCTCAATATCTCAGTCAAAGACTATAATGACAACAAATGCCAGAATTATATTTATCCTTCAAGCAGGACAGTTTAGTTGTGGAGGCGTGCCCTTGGTAAATTGCATTGAAAATAAGATATAACTCCTTACATGGACATCATTATGGTGTGTGTTTTTACATCACATCTTTTTACTTTACAGAATACTTTTTAAAAATCTTTTTACGTGTTGTGTAAATTTTGATGAATTTTATATCACTTTCTTTCCACTTTAGTAGCAATAATTGCACAGAACTTAGAAAATACTCTGTTTTTCCAATCATTTTTGTGCAGAAAAACAAACCAACTGAATTATGAACTTTGGCATATTTTAACATATGCACTATAGACAGGAAGTTAAATAAAACAAACAAGCAAAAAAATGTATCTAATTAAAAAAAAATCTGAATACTTTTTGTTCACATGTGTTCATATAGAAAGTACAATCACAAAAAACAAAGCAAACAACATTGTAATTAAAGTGCCTTCTCTGTGCTGAAAAAAGAATGAGTCACTATATTGCACATTTTAATTATCTTTATAATTTTTAATATTGTAATGGAAAAAAAGCAGCCTTTGACTTTTAATGGTTAATAGTATTTCCTGCATGCTGTGATGTGAAAATGAAACACTTATACATAAACTAATGCACTGTATTTTATGTTATTCTATGACTGGAAATCGAATCTCATCCAACAACTGCGCAACATGTATGTTGAACTGGGCAACATGAAATTCATTTTTAGGCATTTAAATATTTTTGATTATAAGAGGTCATGCTTAAGAGACATTATGACAGTTGTTCATAAGGAATAGACAAACAGATTTCTCTAAGGGCTAAACAGATTTCCACTGTTCAACAAACTCTTCAGACATTGCATTTACTACAGCGGATGTGAGCAGCTTATAAGAAGATTAATCTATGAAAGTGCAAAGATATATATGTATATATATGTTTGTTGAACAGTGGTAATTTGTTTAGCCATTAGGGACTTTTGTGTGTCTATTACTATTGAACAACTGTCATAATTTGTCGTAAGCATGTCCTCTAATTTGAAATAGGAAGCAAGTGAGTCGAGTAAATTATATAAAATATAGCAAAACGTATATAATCTGTTAATGTTTGAAATCAGATTATATTTAGATACATTGTTGAACACATTAATGTCGTGATGTTCAACTTCATTAATTGCCTCTAGGTGTCAGTAGTAAAACGTTGGAAAAACATTGAAGGCACGGACACTCCTCTTCCAGGGCTTTTGTTTCCTTCTCAACTGGACAAATGGTGTCACTGAATCCAGAAAACGAGCCATTTTTGGAAGCTTTGTCAGTATCCCTTGTTCGGGAAGCTTCTCGTAGAACATCGTTGGAGACTTACGAGGATCCTGTTTGTTTTGGTGGATAAAAATGTTGACTGGAAGGATGAGCTGTTTCTGGTGCCATATTTATTTGGCCTCGCAGCTGCTTTTATGGAAACAGGCCTTTGCTCAGATACGGTACTCGGTTCCTGAGGAGGTTAAAGAAGGAACTGTTGTTGGCAATGTTGCTAAGGATTTGGGACTAGACGTGGCATCTTTGACTGACCGTCGCTTTCGAATCGTTTCTGGAAGTAAGGACGCGTTCTTTGATGTAAGCCAGGACAATGGGGCTCTCTACGTGCACAGGAAAATCGACAGAGAGGAGCTATGCCAAGGAAGTGGGCAATGCGTGATGGAGTTGAAGGTTTTAGTTGAAAACCCGTTGGAAATGCACTATGTGATCGTGGAAATCACTGACGTGAATGATCACGCGCCCAGCTTTCCAGAAAAAACACAGACATTTGATATAGGTGAGCATGCATTACCAGGTCGCCAATTCGAACTACACAGTGCTCATGATCCAGATGCTGGAATAAATTCAATTCGTACCTACATGTTAACGTCAAATGATCACTTTGAGATAGATATCCGTCCAAACGATGATGATAAAATACCATTTTTAGTGTTGAAAAAGGCATTAGACAGAGAGCAAAAGTACAAACACTCACTACTTGTAACAGCAGTGGATGGAGGTAAACCACCCAGATCTGGCACTCTAAATGTTTCAATTACTGTTCTTGACACGAACGACAACCGACCGATATTTTCCCAGGAAATGTACGAAATTACAATATCAGAAAACGTCCCTCTTGGCACTGCAATATTTAAAATGAATGCGACTGATCCAGATGAAAACTCGAGCGGAGAAATTGAATACAGCCTCGGAAAGACACTGAAGCGCAAAATTTATGATACATTCGATTTAGATAAATTAACAGGTGAAATCAAAGTAAAAGGAGTAGTGGACTATGAAGAAACCGACGTTTATAAGCTCCACGTTGAAGCGTCCGATAAAGGGATTCCTCCGCTCACTGGTGAGTGCAGAGTTATTATAAATATAAAAGATGTAAACGACAACCCCCCTGAAATAGAAATCACATCACTATCAGATACAGTGTCTGAAGACTCAAAGGTTGGCACCGTTGTTTCACTACTTAGTGTGACTGATAAAGATCATGGAATTAATGGAAAAATAATAACAACAATAATGTCAGACGGACCTTTTGAATTGAAACCGTCTTATAAGGAAAACATATATTCAGTTGTAACTAAACAGTTACTAGATCGAGAGGCAGTATCTCATTATGAAATAACAATAAAAGCCACTGACTGTGGTGAACCTCTCTTGTCCAGCTTCAAAACGTTTACGATTTTCATATCAGATGTAAATGACAACAGTCCGCATTTCTCCCGAAATCCATTACAATTTTATCTGTACGAAAATAATGTCGCTGGGCTGCCAGTTTTCTCTGTAAGCGCAACGGACAGAGATTTGAATGAAAATGCAGCTGTTTCATATCATATTGTGAGAGAAGGAACTGTGAACAACATTCTGTCCTTGCTGAACATTAATTCAGAAAATGGACAAATATCAGCGCTGAAGAGCTTCGACTTTGAAACTCTGAAAACTTTCCAGTTCCGAGTTGTCGCCACAGATTCTGGAACTCCGTCACTCAGCAGCAACGTGACAGTGAACGTGTTCATTCTGGATCAGAACGACAACGCTCCAGTCATCCTGTATCCAGTCAGCTCCAACGGTTCTGCTGAAGGTGTGGAGGAGATTCCCCGCAACGTGAACGCAGGACACTTGGTGACTAAAGTCAGAGCCTATGACGCTGATATAGGATATAACGGCTGGCTGCTGTTTTCACTGCAGGAAGTTAGCGACCACAGTCTCTTTGGTTTGGACCGCTACACAGGACAGATCAGAACACTCCGCTCATTCACAGAGACAGACGAGGCTGAACATAAACTGGTCGTACTGGTCAAAGACAATGGGAACGTTTCTCTCTCAGCAACAGCTACTGTGGTTGTCAAACTTGTGGAGCCAAAAGAAGCTTTTGCAGCGTCTGATGTTAAAAGTGCATCAAAAGATGTTGAGGATAATAATGTGACTTTTTACCTGATGATCACTTTGGGATCAGTTTCAGTTCTGTTTCTCATCAGTATCATCGTGCTGATTGCAATGCAGTGCTCAAAATCCACAGACTATACTTCTAAATATCTACAAGAAACTAATTATGATGGAACACTGTGTCACAGCATCCAGTACAGATCTGGAGATAGACGGTACATGTTAGTTGGACCCAGAATGAGTATTGGATCTACCATAGTTCCTGGCAGCCACGCAAATACTCTTGTGTTGCCTGACAGGAGGGGAACATTAAAAGAGGTAAGGCTTTTTTCTTTTTAATGAAAATCTTATATTGGTTTTTGTGGACATGTCATGAATGATTGGTAAATTTATTAGTTTGGTCACTTCTCCACACTTGCTGTGTAGATCTTGCCTGTGTCAAAGATTGGAAGAGAGAGAAAGAAAGCTAGAGCTGGAGTTAAGCATACAAAACATCAACATCTTCACAATATGTTGAAATTGCATATTATGCTGCATTCTGTAACATAGCTGTATGTGCTTCATCGCATATCTACAAAGAAAAGTGTATAATTTGTTTTGCTTTAAATTCATAACTATGTGAGACTATCTTGTTTTTCCTTTTCCTTTTACTTTTTGTATGCTTACATTTCATATTATTAAAAAAAATTAACAATACAATTTTTAGACTCACATTTTTAGCCGTTTGTGTTGAGGAATTAGTTGTTGTTTATTCCACAGATCAACCTAACAATTAAATCTCCTGGTAAACCCAACCTACTATTTCTTTGCATGAATTTGCATAAACTTTTGTGTTTCAGACTTTGTGCAATTTATGATGTAAACTAAGCAACTTTAAACCAATTAAAAAAATATTTAAATATTTTTCTCTCTAAAATATTATATAAAATCTAAAGTAAAGATAAAAATGGCTAAATATGCATTAAATAGAAAATAAACTTTGTATACATTTATTCAGAGGCTAACCTTTTCTTAGGTATTTTTGAGATATTGAGAAAACCCTCAGGTTTTAAAACATGCCTTTAGAAATTAAATAGAAACTTTGAAAATTATGTTAATAAGACATCTAATCTAATTAAAACCCTCGGTATCGTGTTACTAGTGTAAGTCATTTTTACCGTTTCCCCGCAAAACACGATGAATTGGCAGTGTATGAATTTGATAAAAAGTTCTAAATTTCTTGAAATAACTTTACATTGTAGAATATTCAACTGTTAACTAAAAATATCCAAGGAGCTTTTTTGTTTTGGAATAAAATATTAATCATCAGAATGTACTGAGCTTCCTGATTCGATGTTTCATAAACAAAACTATGTAACATAGAATATGTAAATACAATTTAAATAGTATATAGGCTGTGTCCTCTTGGTGTCACTGCAACATAAAGAGCGGATATACAGTAGACATGGTCCCTCCCCTGGCAAAGCTTTTGTTTGACACCTCAAAGCAGAGGAGACCATATTGCCAGGAGTAGAACGGGACCGTATTTTCCTCAGATCTAGAAATTACATATTTCATAAAAAGAGAAGCGTTATGTGTGTGGATTGAAAGCAATGGAGACGGAAGTACGATTACGATCCAAGGACCACTGCTGGATTTCTTTATGTTTGACTCTGGTGCTGATTTTCGGGAGGCAGACAGTGGCTGAATTGAGGTACTCAGTTCCGGAGGAGGTGAAACAAGGAACAGTTGTAGGAAATGTTGCCAAGGATCTTGGTCTGGATAAAACCTCTTTGACTGATCGACGATTCCGTGTTGTGTCTGGATCTAAGGATGCTTTTTTCGAGGTCGATTCAGATAGTGGTATATTAAAGGTTAGTAAGAAGATTGACAGGGAAGAGCTATGTCACGGTAGTGGTGCGTGCCTTTTGGAGCTAAAAATCCTTGTTGAAAACCCATTAGAAATGCACCATGTGGCTGTAGAGATAACTGATGTAAATGATCACTCCCCAAGTTTCGCAGAAAATGAACAAACGTTTGAAATAGCAGAACAGTCATCTCCGGGAGCACGATTCCAGTTACATGCGGCCAGTGATCCAGATGCGGGAATAAATACCATCCGCACGTACACATTAACGGCAAATGATCATTTTGACATAGAGGTAAGCCAAAGTTACGAGGAAAAGGTGCCATTTTTGGTGTTAAAGAAATCCTTAGACAGAGAAAAAAATAATAAACATCGACTAGTTGTAACAGCAGTTGATGGAGGTAAACCTCCTAAATCAGGAAAACTCAACGTTTCTATTATTGTCCTTGATAGTAATGACAATCGCCCAATATTTAGTGAGGAAATATACACAGTTGAAGTAAAAGAAAACGCCTCCATTGGCACAACTGTTACTACAGTGTCTGCAGCAGATCCAGATGAAGGGACTAATGGGGAGATAGAATACAACTTCAGTAAAACCTTAGCACGTCACGTTTACGAGACATTTAATTTGAATAGTGTAAGTGGACACATTACATTGAAGGAAGCGCTGGATTTTGAAAATTCAGATACTTATAAACTAGATGTTCAAGCATCTGACAAGGGGCAACCACCCCTGACAGGCAGGTGTAGGTTAATCATAAAGATAAAAGACGTTAATGACAATGCACCGGAAATAGAAGTGACATCTTTGTCAAACACTGTATCAGAGGACGCAAAGCCTGGCACAGTTGTTTCACTTATCAGCGTAACGGATAAAGACTCAGGTGTGAATGGAAAAATCATTTTACACATAACTGAGTATGTACCTTTTGAATTGAAGCCGTCTTATAAAGAGAATATTTATTCAGTTGTTACCAAAAACGTTCTGGATAGAGAGGATATCGCTGATTATGAAATAACAATAAAAGCGTCAGATGGCGGTGAACCTCCCTTGTCTACATTTAAAACTCTTAATATTAAAATTTCAGATGTAAATGACAACAGTCCACAGTTTTCTCAAAACCCATTATACTTCTATCTGGTAGAAAACAACATCGCTGGAGCGTCTATATTCTGTGTAAGCGCAAGAGACAGTGACGTGAATGAAAACGCAGCAATTTCGTATCACATTATCAGAGACAATGACTTCACAGCTTTTCTGAACGTGAACTCGGAAAATGGACAAATATCAGCGCTGAAGAGCTTCGACTTTGAAACTCTGAAAACTTTCCAGTTCCAAGTTGTCGCCACAGATTCTGGAACTCCGTCACTCAGCAGCAACGTGACGGTGAACGTGTTCATTCTGGATCAGAACGACAACGCTCCAGTCATCCTGTATCCAGTCAGCTCCAACGGTTCTGCTGAAGGTGTGGAGGAGATTCCCCGCAACGTGAACGCGGGACACTTGGTGACTAAAGTCAGAGCCTATGACGCTGATATAGGATATAACGGCTGGCTGCTGTTTTCACTGCAGGAAGTTAGCGACCACAGTCTCTTTGGTTTGGACCGCTACACAGGACAGATCAGAACACTCCGCTCATTCACAGAGACAGACGAGGCAGAACATAAACTGGTCGTACTGGTCAAAGACAATGGGAACGTTTCTCTCTCAGCAACAGCTACGGTGGTTGTCAAACTTGTGGAGCCCAAAGAAGCTTTTGCAGCTTCTGACGTCAAAAGTGCATCAAAAGAAGTTGAAGATAATAATATCACTTTTTACTTGATGATCACTTTGGGATCAGTCTCAGTTCTTTTCCTCATCAGCATCATTGGGCTGATTGCAATGCAGTGCTCAAAATCCACAGACTATACTTCTAAATATCTACAAGAGACTAATTATGATGGAACATTGTGTCACAGCATCCAGTACAGATCTGGAGATAGACGGTACATGTTAGTTGGACCTAGAATGAGTATCGGATCTACTGTTGTTCCGGGAAGCCATGCAAACACACTAGTGCTACCTGACAGGAGGAGGGCATCTGAAGAGGTAATGCAAGTTTCTTGGAAATTTTCAGCTGATTTGTGGTGGCAGAGTTATTGCTTGTACTTAACTGACAACATAATGTTATCTCCAGTTTCCTGTAAAGACTCTACAGACTGGTTTCATTGGAAATTGGGATAGCCAGTGATTACATGATTTGATTACATGTCTTTTAGTGCATAATGACAAACAAAATTACAGAGAAACTCCGGAAATTATTTAACAACAGAATGCCCTCAAATATGTTAAATGGTTGTTTGTGAGTTTATTTGTTCTAAAGCATTTTGATTTTATGTGTACCATTTATAATTACATGAACATTGCATAATTTTGACTAAATTGGATGCATCCTTCTTAAATTCTATAAAGGTTTCTGATTTAGTTTTAGACTATGCTTTTTAAAGAACAATAATACCTTTTTGATCAGGTGTCATAGTCCATATGTCTTTTAACTAACACGTTTACCTTAATTTTTAGAATAAGGTTATGTGCCTTGAAATGTAAAAGTCATATTCGCTGTTATTGTGATATCTTCCATTTCTTTTTTTAAATTGATCTTTATGTAACGCTGATTTGAGTGTATTATAAGGCATTGAATAACTGACCAGCTAGGTTTAACACTCCTGTGACAATTAAAGAGTACCTATCCATGGTGCTGAACAAGATCAAATCAAGGGGAAACGCAATAAAAAAGTAGCATCATGTTACATACACAAACACACACACACACACACACATGCATGAAAAAAAAAAAAAAATAAATAAATATATATATATATATATATATATATATATATATATATATATATATATATATATATATATATATATATATATATATATATATATATATATATATATATATATTTACAAAATAATATTATTAGAATTTGAACAGATGAAATCACTGAATCAGTTAGTAAATATTAAATCACATGTCAACTGTTCAGGTTATGATGAAAATAACATTAACTACCATCAAGTAGTTTATACCAATGGATCTATTCCATTGCTCCTTTTCTGACCTTAAGTCATGGATTCACATAAAGTTGATAAACATTACTATTTTTACACTTTAGCATAAAGGCTTCAAAATTTACCAAGAACCAATGACGAATTGTACAAGGATGTATTGCTAATTAAACACTATCTAATGATGAATAGGGGGGGTGATGGCCTAGTGGTTACAGAGGTGGGCTTGGGCCAGGTTCAAGTCCCTGGGCTAGCAACAATGGTGAATCACTGTGGGCCCCTGAGCAAGGCCCCCAACTCCCAACTACTCCCCGGGCGCTGGGATAGCAGCCCACTGCTCCTAGTGAAACTAATGATGGGTTAAAAGCAGAGGCAGAATTTTAGTGTGTATCGTGAGAAATATACTAATAAGAATAATGAAAGCTCAAAAATCTTGGAGAAAAAAAAAATCCTCCAAACTGTATTTGATGTCTACTGAACAACTGATAGCAAGATAAAACTGAAACAACTAAAGAGCGATGTCAAGGAAAACTTAAACAAGGATTTAAAGATAATTGCTTTGCTTGTACTTATTAAGAGAGGATCACACACTTGATAAAGTGTGCTACCACCAAACAGTTTTATATTACAATAATGAACCATTAAGTCATCACTAGTTAATGAATATCAATGAATCAATAGTGATAACCTTTTATCATCATAAATAATTCTTGACTAATCCTGAAAGCACAAAACAGCACAGAAGCAGAGGCAAGATTTCACTACTGAACCTTTAAACATTAGTTCCTTTTTCAAATAATTTCTCAACTACCAGATATTAGGTAGTAGTTACTCCTGTAATACTTCATCACTCTTTCATTTTTTCTGGTCAAATGAATGCACAATACTGAGAAAATCATGGACACTGGAAATAACAGACTGTTATCATAACTTGTACTTCTACATGTCCATAACTTGTACTTATGACGCTTTTTGTACAGTGTAATATGGCATACATTCCTCACCTCTTGGTGTCACTGCAACATAACGAAACTAAGGAGGGGGTGGGGGGTCTATTTCTAAAGAAAACCTTTTGTTTGCGAGTGCACAGAAGAGAACGCAAATCGGACACAACGGTGTCGTGATCTTGTCGTGACTATGCACTGTTTCCATAAAGAAACCAGAGTATATAGGACAGCGTAAAGATGGCAGGGGAGAAAAGATTTATTAACCATACCAGACTTTCCTTTTATTTGATTCTGATGCTGATTTTCGGGACAGTGGCTGAACTGAGGTACTCTGTTCCGGAGGAGATGAAAGAAGGAACTGTTGTGGGAAATGTCGCCAAGGATCTTGGTCTGGATAAAACCTCTTTGACTGATCGACTCTTCCGTGTTTTGTCTGGATCTAAGGATGCTTTTTTTGAGGTCGATTCAAATAGTGGTATCTTAAAGGTTAGTAAAAAGATAGACAGAGAAGAGCTATGTCATGGTAGAGGCGCATGCCTTTTGGAGCTAAAAATCCTTGTTGAAAACCCATTGGAAATGCATCATATTGTTGTCGAAATAACCGATGTCAATGATCACTCCCCAAATTTTCTTGAAAAAGAACAGCACTTCCAAATAGCTGAGCATACATCTCCGGGCACAAGATTCCAGCTGCATGTTGCCCGTGATCCAGATGCAAGAGTAAACTCCATCCGCACATACGTCTTAACGTCGAATGATCATTTTGATATTGAGATGAATCAAAGTGAGGATGATATAGCACCGTTTTTAGTTTTGAAAAAATCCTTAGACAGAGAACAAAAAAATAAACATTTGCTACTCGTGACAGCAATTGATGGAGGTAAACCTCCAAGATCGGGGACACTTAATATATCAATTACTGTACTTGATACCAACGATAACCGCCCGACTTTTAGCCAGGAAAATTACCAAATAGAAATATATGAAAACATCTCGATTGGCAACATTCTTATAAGAGTGAATGCCAAAGACCCTGACGAAGGGGCAAATGGAGAAATAGAGTATAGGCTTAGCAAAGCGTTGGACCCCAAAATGTATTATCTATTTGAAATTGATAGTTTAAGTGGGGAAATTAAACTAAAAGGAAATTTAGATTTTGAAGAAACTGCTCTTTTCAAAATCGATATTGAGGCATCTGACAAAGGAACACCTCCATTAATTGGAAGGTGTAGAGTTACTTTGAAAATAAAAGATGTAAATGACAATGCTCCCGAAATAGAAGTCACATCACTGTCAAATAGCATATCTGAAGATTCAAAGCCTGGCACAGTCGTTTCACTCGTCAGTGCTACAGATAAAGACGCAGGTATTAATGGAAAAATAATTACAGGCATAACAAATGATGTGCCTTTTGAATTAAAACCCTCTTATAAAGAAAACATATATTCACTTGTAACTAAAGCCCATTTGGATCGGGAAAAGGTGTCGCTTTATGAAATAATAATTAAAACGACAGATTGTGGTGAACCTCCATTGTCCACATTTAAAACGCTCAGCATTCAGATTTCAGACGTAAATGACAACAGTCCATGTTTCGATCTGACCCCGTTACAATTTTATCTGTCAGAAAATAACATTGCTGGCTCGTCAGTATTTACTGTGAGCGCTACAGACAACGATCTGAATAACAATGCAGTTATTTCCTACCGTATTGATAGAGGAGGGAGTGAAAATGATGTAACAGCTTTCTTAAACATTAATTCTGAAAATGGAAAAATATCAGCGTTGAAGAGCTTCGACTTCGAAACACTGAAAACTTTCCAGTTCCGAGTTGTTGCCACAGATTCTGGAACTCCGTCACTCAGCAGCAACGTGACAGTGAACGTGTTCATTCTGGATCAGAACGACAACGCTCCAGTCATCCTGTATCCAGTCAGCTCCAACGGTTCTGCTGAAGGTGTGGAGGAGATTCCCCGCAACGTGAACGCGGGACACTTGGTGACTAAAGTCAGAGCCTATGACGCTGATATAGGATATAACGGCTGGCTGCTGTTTTCACTGCAGGAAGTTAGCGACCACAGTCTCTTTGGTTTGGACCGCTACACAGGACAGATCAGAACACTCCGCTCATTCACAGAGACAGACGAGGCTGAACATAAACTGGTCGTACTGGTCAAAGACAATGGGAACGTTTCTCTCTCAGCAACAGCTACTGTGGTTGTCAAACTTGTGGAGCCCAAAGAAGCTTTTGCAGCTTCTGATGTTAAAAGTGCAACAAAAGACGTTGAAGATAATAATGTGACTTTTTACTTGATGATCACTTTGGGATCAGTTTCAGTTCTGTTTCTCATCAGTATCATCGTGCTGATTGCAATGCAGTGCTCAAAATCCACAGACTATACTTCTAAATATCTCCAAGAGACCAACTATGATGGGACACTGTGTCACAGCATCCAGTACAGATCTGGAGATAGACGGTACATGTTAGTTGGACCCAGAATGAGTATCGGATCTACTGTAGTTCCTGGTAGCCATGCAAATACTCTTGTGTTACCTGACAGGAGGAGAACATCTGTCGAGGTAAGACCGATTTACTTTACAAAATAGGAGCTTTTTTGTTGCTTTTAAACAATAGTAGTCTTTTTTATTGGTGGTGTCTTAATCAGAATTTAAGAATGATTTTATCTTGTTGTCTTTTTTCACGTAGCAAATCTGACTTATCCGCTCAGTTTGTTAATCCTATTTCCTGATATTTGCCCGATGTATTATCCGGCTGAATGTTTCAAATGTTTTTAAAAAATGTTAGTGTTTGAAAGGTTTATCAAATGGGAATTCCAACAAACTTGTAGAGTGAGGTCTGATGCGAGCCTCCATTTTCGCTGTCCATGGTGCTGCACAATAACGTGCATTTGTAAATCTAAAAACGTAGTCATTTTTATTTTGGTACTTGTCATTAAGCGTACTTAATATTGTGCATACTGACCAAGCAGATTATTTGAGGTCCTGTAGCTAGTTATATTGTACTTTCTAAAAGTTCTGTTGTGATAGTTTACTTTTTTGTCGCATTGGTCCGCCCTAATTAAACATGTTGGCATAGAAACCTCAACATGTGATTGGGGGATCCACACATGTGGATATCACGTGTTATAATAATGATGGTTCACCTGTGGTGTCAGGGCGATAACAATGACAGCGGAATATTGTCATAAAGATTTTTTACATAATTTTGATTGTATTTGTATTTTTCTACAACGTTATGAAGGATAAAATATTTGCAAATCATTTGAAATGCTGTCCTCGTGGCGGCACTGTTACACACACACATACATACATATATTTATACCTAAAATATGACCAAGTCCCTCCCCTATACGAAAGCTTTTGTTTGAAGCCTCGTCCAAGCGCACACATTATTTAGGGGTGCGCTTCGGAGCAGACTGTATCGTCGATACAAAAAGGGCTGGGTTTAAAGACTGGCTTTCTTTAGATATAAGCTGTTGTGAGTAAATACCTTTTCCAAAAATAATGGTTCTTCTGAAACGGATTCGATCATGCCGTTATCACTTGTGGTATTTTCTGTTTTTACTACTGGTGATTTTTGGAAAGCGGGTTCTGGCTGAATTACGGTATTCTATTCCAGAGGAGATGAAAGAAGGAACAGCTGTTGGGAATGTTGCCAAGGATCTTGGTCTGGAAAAAAGCACTTTGAGCGAACGAAGGTTCCGTATTGTTTCGGAGATCAAGGACGCATTTTTTGAGGTAAATCAAGACAATGGTTTGCTGCAAGTTATTAAGAAGATCGACAGAGAGGAACTGTGTGAGGGAAAAATTGCATGTCTGATTGAGCTAAAATTTCTTGCCGAAGACCCATTTGAAATACACTATGTAATTGTAGAAGTCACTGATGTAAATGATCACTCCCCCAGTTTTCCTGAAAAGGTGCAACAATTTCAAATAGCTGAACATACATCTCCTGGCACAAGATTAGAACTCCACGCAGCCCGTGATCCCGATGAAGGACCAAACTCTATTCGCACATATACCATAACGTCAAACGATCATTTTGATATTGAAATGAGTAAAAGTGATGAGGAGAAAGTGCCATTTTTAGTATTAAAGAAATCATTAGACAGAGAACAAAGAAGCAAGCATTCGCTTTTTGTTACAGCACTTGATGGAGGTAAACCTCCAAGATCAGGGACACTTAATGTTTCAATTACTGTTCTTGATATTAATGACAACCGCCCGGCATTCAGCCAAGATAACTATGTTATTGAAATTTTTGAAAACGTTCCGGCTGACACGACTATTATTAAAGTGGATGCCACAGACCCAGACGAAGGGACAAATGGAGAAATTGAGTACATCCTTAGTAAAACTTTAGCACGCAAGGTTTATGAAACATTCGAACTGGATATCTTGAGTGGGCAAATAAAGCTCAAAGAAGCTTTGGATTTTGAGGAATCTGACAATTACAAACTCGATGTCCTGGCAACAGACAAAGGAACGCCTCCGTTAACAAACAGATGCAGAGTTACTGTAAAAATCAAAGACGTAAATGATAATGCACCAGAAATACACGTGACATCTTTATCAAACACTGTATCTGAAGATGCAAAGCCCGGGACAGTTGTTTCGCTTATTAGTGTAAAGGACAAAGATTCAGGTCTAAATGGGAAAATAATTTCACACATAACTGAGGACGTTCCATTTGAATTAAAACCTTCCTATAAGGTAAATACATATTCAGTTGTCACAAAAGGATTCCTGGATCGAGAGGAGGTGTCACATTATAAAATACCATTACAAGCCACAGACTGCGGTGAATCTCCCTTAACTACTTTTAAAATTCTCAGCATTCAGATCTCAGACGTAAATGATAACAGTCCACAATTTTCTCATAACCCTCTACATTTTTACATGTCAGAAAATAACATTGCTGGGGTGTCTATATTCGCTATAAGCGCAAACGATAATGACATGGATGAAAATGCAGCGATTACATATCATATTGTCAGAGATAATGATTTGACGGCCTTTCTAAATGTAAACTCTGAGAATGGACAAATATCAGCGTTGAAAAGTTTCGACTTTGAAACTCTGAAAACTTTCCAGTTCCAAGTTGTCGCCACAGATTCTGGAACTCCGTCACTCAGCAGCAACGTGACAGTGAACGTGTTCATTCTGGATCAGAACGACAACGCTCCAGTCATCCTGTATCCAGTCAGCTCCAACGGTTCTGCAGGTGTGGAGGAGATTCCCCGCAACGTGAACGCGGGACACTTGGTGACTAAAGTCAGAGCCTATGACGCTGATATAGGATATAACGGCTGGCTGCTGTTTTCACTGCAGGAAGTTAGCGACCACAGTCTCTTTGGTTTGGACCGCTACACAGGACAGATCAGAACACTCCGCTCATTCACAGAGACAGACGAGGCTGAACATAAACTGGTCGTACTGGTCAAAGACAATGGGAACGTTTCTCTCTCAGCAACAGCTACTGTGGTTGTCAAACTTGTGGAGCCCAAAGAAGCTTTTGCAGCCTCTGACGTCAAAAGTGCATCAAAAGATGATGACGATGATAATGTAACTTTTTACCTGATGATCACTTTGGGATCAGTTTCAGTTCTTTTCCTCATCAGTATCATCGTGCTGATTGCAATGCAGTGCTCAAAGCCCACAGACTATACTTCTAAATATCTACAAGAAACTAATTATGATGGAACACTGTGTCACAGCATCCAGTACAGATCTGGAGATAGACGGTACATGTTAGTTGGACCCAGAATGAGTATCGGATCCACTACTGTCCCGGGAAGCAATGCCAACACCCTGGTATTACCTGACAGGAGACTAGCATCTGAGGAGGTAAGCCTATTTTCATCTAAGCTTGCATTCAAAATTATGTATGGATGCAACCCAAATTTTTAACTCGGGCAGAGAAACACACACGCACTTGCACACGTTTGTAGAAAGAGTTTTATGGCTTGAGGCGACTGAACTCGCTTTCCATTGTAGTTAAACCGTATTGTTTTGTTTTTGTTTTTTTTTGGTTTTTGTTTTGTTTTTTGGTTTTTGTGTTTTTATAAAGGGACCACTTGTCAGGATTTATTGTAAAATATAGTAAAAGCGGATCAAATAAGTTGGAAGTGATCACTTGGTGTCACCATTTGAGCAGAAAAAGGTTTAAAGAGAAGCCTTTTGTGAAAAGATATTGGTCCTCCCCTTTGTGGGATGGGATACTCACACACATTTCAGGACCAGGACACATCCTCACGAGGAATAGTCTGCGCATGTGATTTCAATAAGGCACTGGATATTGCACGAGCTTTGGCAAGCACATATGTTTTCATTGTCCTTTTTATTTTTGTTGGATTAAGACAAAATAACTACTATGTATTTTTCTTGTTTATTTATGATACACGGAGGACTTGGTTTATCGAGAGAGCAATGGCGGTGGATGACTCTCATTGTTTATTTCATTTTACGGTGGAGCAGCGCCACGGCTCAAATCAGATATTCAATCGCAGAGGAGCTAAAAGAAGGAACTATTGTTGGGAATATAGCAAAAGATTTGGGATTGGAGAAGAGCATGTTGAAAGAGAGAGGATGTCGCATTGTTGAAGGTTCAGCTGAATCATCTTTTCACGTAAACCAGGATGATGGACTATTGTACGTTGACCGCGTAATTGACAGAGAGACGGTTTGTGAACGGAGCAGTGTGTGCTTAATCAATCTAAAAACTGTACTCGAAAACCCTCTCGAAATCCATTATGTGACAGTAGAAGTGCTTGATGTTAACGACCATTCACCCACGTTCTTAAAAAAAGAGTCACGTCTGGAAATTGCAGAGACAGTTTTACCAGGCTTGCGCATCCAGCTGCAGGCAGCAACCGATCCTGATGTTGGTCAGTTTTCTGTGCAAGAGTACAAATTAAGTCCAAACGATCACTTTCGACTGGAAGTCAAAGATCGTGGTAAAGATGGAAAAATGCCTGCGTTAGTTTTACTGAAGGCATTAGACAGGGAATCAAAGAAAAGTCACAAGCTGTTTCTTTCAGCTGTTGATGGGGGAAAGCCAAGTAAATCTGGAATATCTGAAATTACTGTAGACGTCTTAGATGTGAATGACAACATGCCAGTTTTCAGCGAAGACACATACTCGGTTGTTTTGGATGAAAACTCTCCTATCGGGACAACAATTATAAAAGTAAATGCCTCGGATTTAGATGAAGGAATAAATGGAGAGATTATTTATACTTTTGGTAGTAATGTCAATCAAAGAATACGTGAACTTTTTCGTATAGATGGAGACACCGGTGAAATTATTATTCAAGGCCAAATAGACTTTGAATCAGAGGAAAGTTATGAAATTGATATACAAGCATCTGATAAAGGACCGGCTCCTTTAAGAACAGACAAAAGCGTAATTGTTCATATTGTTGATTTGAATGATAATATACCTCAGATAGAAGTTACATCGTTTTCCAAGACAATATCCGAGGATGCAAGACTAGGTACAACTGTTGCCTTGATCAGTGTCGTAGATAAAGACTCTGGTCTGAATGGGAAAGTTATGTGCACGTTGAATCAGGAAGTCCCGTTTACATTATCACCATCGTCACAAGATAATATGTTCTCCGTAGTAACAAAATTGCCCTTAGACAGAGAAAGGCAAGCCTTGTATCATGTAACAATAGTCGCAAAAGATGCAGGTGTGCCATCACTGTCTTCTGAAAAAAGCCTTACTATTGTGGTATCAGATGTGAACGATAACAAACCAGAGTTTTCATCCAGCCCTTACATATTTTATGTAAGGGAAAACAGCCCTCCGGGTGTCTCTTTGTTTTCTGTGAGAGCATCAGACCGAGACGAGGATGACAATGCTCGAATATTATTTCAGATTCAGCGGGAAACAAAAGAAAGAGATAAACTTGGTTTCGTTAACCTTAAAATCAACTCTGAAAATGGAGCTATTATGGCACTAAAAAGTTTCGACTTCGAAACTCTGAAAACTTTCCAGTTCCAAGTTGTCGCCACAGATTCTGGAACTCCGTCACTCAGCAGCAACGTGACAGTGAACGTGTTCATTCTGGATCAGAACGACAACGCTCCAGTCATCCTGTATCCAGTCAGCTCCAACAGTTCTGCTGAAGGTGTGGAGGAGATTCCCCGCAACGTGAACGCAGGACACTTGGTGACTAAAGTCAGAGCCTATGACGCTGATATAGGATATAACGGCTGGCTGCTGTTTTCACTGCAGGAAGTTAGCGACCACAGTCTCTTTGGTTTGGACCGCTACACAGGACAGATCAGAACACTCCGCTCATTCACAGAGACAGACGAGGCTGAACATAAACTGGTCGTACTGGTCAAAGACAATGGGAACGTTTCTCTCTCAGCAACAGCTACTGTGGTTGTCAAACTTGTGGAGCCCAAAGAAGCTTTTGCAGCTTCTGATGTTAAAAGTGCATCAAAAGATGATGAAGATAATAATGTGACTTTATACCTGATGATCATTTTGGGATCAGTTTCAGTTCTGTTTCTCATCAGTATCATCGTGCTGATTGCAATGCAGTGCTCAAAATCTACAGACTATACTTCTAAATATCTCCAAGAGACTAATTATGATGGGACACTGTGTCACAGCATCCAGTACAGATCTGGAGATAGACGGTACATGTTAGTTGGACCCAGAATGAGTATTGGATCTACCATAGTTCCTGGCAGTCATGCAAACACCTTAGTCCTACCTGATAGAAGGAAAACATCTGAGCAAGTAAGTCAATA
Organism: Xenentodon cancila; assembly: GCA_014839995.1. Classification (NCBI taxonomy): domain Eukaryota; kingdom Metazoa; phylum Chordata; class Actinopteri; order Beloniformes; family Belonidae; genus Xenentodon; species Xenentodon cancila. Next base: position 16,117,575 of record CM026205.1, on the reverse strand, counting down.
TCTACTTTACTTGTTCGTATTACGGCCAAAACATGTGTTTTATACACACACGCGCACGCACGCACGCACGCACGCACGCACACACACACACACACACACAAAAACATACATACATTGGTTTGTGTCTGTGTATTTTAACCTCATTCTGCTTTAATGTTTTTACTGAAGCTTTCAAAATTAGGTTTTGTTAATCGTCATACTACTGCACTGTGGAAAAACGATGTAGTTTTGACTATAACCATGCTTCAATTGGTGAAACACCCGCCCCATAATGCAAACATTATCTGAATAAAAAACACGCATATTTCACTTAAAGAGTATCATGTTTAATGCGGCATATGGCACCACAACATGCCTCGAGTTATAATTTGGGTGCAACAGTGACTAATTATGTTAAGCTAATTTACGTGGTAATTCCTCAATCGAAGTTAGTAATCACAATGGCATTAATGCAAGCGTTTAAAACTTATGGTATTCACCATGAAATTATGTCACAAGGTGGCGGTATTTTATTAGTCTAAAGCCTGGAAGCATCGCAGCTGATTTCCAGCACAAGTCCACCCCCTTTTTGCTCAGTATGAATACACAGCATTTAGCTGCGGATCTTGGACCAAGCGAATGGGGACTGTTTTGTATTTTTGAATTACATTCCTGGGAGATATACAATATTTCTTCGCCTGATGGATATAAAATCATAAGGTAGTGAACAATGATTGAAGAGTTTGGATCTATACTTCAGCCTCACAAAGTGAAACAAAGGAGACGGGATTCGTGGCGACAGCGATCAGCAATGCCGGGCGTTTTGGTTTTGTTCTTATTTGTCAGAGCAGCATCGGCGCAACTGAAATACAGCATATCTGAAGAACTCAGAGAAGAGACATTTGTTGGGAATATAGCAAAGGATTTGGGAATAGACTTACCCATAATGAGGCAAAGAGGGTTTCGTATTATGTCGAGCTCTGCTGAACCTCTTTTTAAGGTAAATGAGAACGACGGAGCCCTTTATTCTACCCATCAAATAGACCGAGAGCAAGTATGTAAGGATAGCAGTGTGTGCATGATTAGGCTCAAAACCGTTCTTGAAAACCCGCTAGAAATACATTATGTCACGGTAGAGATAACGGATTTAAATGACCATTCTCCCAAATTTCCAGAAAACACTAAAACACTAGAGATATCAGAGTCTGCACTGCCGGGTGCGCAATATCAGTTACAAAATGCCTTCGACCCCGATGGTGGTATGAACTCTGTCCAACAGTACAAAATCAGTCAAAATGATCATTTTCGTCTAGAGATTAAAGATCGCGGAAGAGATCGTAAAACCCCAATTTTGCAATTACAGAAACAACTGGACAGAGAAATCAAAAGTCGACATAATTTGGTGTTGACTGCTATGGATGGTGGCACTCCCCCAAAGACAGGTACACTTGAAATATATGTTGAGGTGCTTGATGTTAATGACAACATGCCAGTGTTCACCAAAGACACATATTCAGCCGTACTCCAAGAAAATTCTCCGATTGGCACAACAGTCATCCAAGTTAATGCAACAGATATGGATGATGGTCCAAATGGAGAAGTGGAGTATTTCTTTGGCAGTGATGTAAAGGACACAATTCGAGAGCTTTTTGATATTAAAGCTGATACTGGGGAGATAATTGTCAAAGGTCATATAGACTATGAGGAACAAGACAGCTATGACATTGATATACAGGCTTCAGATAAAGGAATCATTCAATTTAGAACTTTTAAAAGTGTAATTGTTCAGATTGGAGACATAAACGACAATGCTCCGGACATAGAAGTGGCATCTCTGTCAAGTCACATTTCCGAAGACTCCAGGCCAGGAACCACTGTAGCACTTCTCAGCATTACAGATTTAGATGCTGGCATGAATGGAAAAATAACCAGTTCTGTAGTTGAAAACAGCCCTTTTACATTAAGTCCATCAATCCAAGATAATATGTTTGCTGTAGTAACTAAATCACAGTTGGACAGAGAGAAACAGTCAAGATATGATGTTAAAATAATAGCTAAAGATGCAGGTGAGCCATCATTAACATCTGAAAAGACTATTAGAGTCGAAGTTTCGGATACAAATGATAACAGCCCCGTGTTTTTAGTAAGTCCTTATACGTTCTACATCACTGAAAACAATCCATCAGGAGCATCTGTGTTTTCTGTACGAGCATCTGATCGCGATGAAGGAGATAACGCAGTTATTACCTATCGTATTGTCAGGAATGCAGGTGATAAAAATAAAATGGCATCATTTCTGAATATTAATTCTGAAAATGGAGACATTGTTGCACTTAAAAGTTTCGACTTCGAAACTCTGAAAACTTTCCAGTTCCGAGTTGTCGCCACAGATTCTGGAACTCCGTCACTCAGCAGCAACGTGACAGTGAACGTGTTCATTCTGGATCAGAACGACAACGCTCCAGTCATCCTGTATCCAGTCAGCTCCAACGGTTCTGCTGAAGGTGTGGAGGAGATTCCCCGCAACGTGAACGCGGGACACTTGGTGACTAAAGTCAGAGCCTATGACGCTGATATAGGATATAACGGCTGGCTGCTGTTTTCACTGCAGGAAGTTAGCGACCACAGTCTCTTTGGTTTGGACCGCTACACAGGACAGATCAGAACACTCCGCTCATTCACAGAGACAGACGAGGCTGAACATAAACTGGTCGTACTGGTCAAAGACAATGGGAACGTTTCTCTCTCAGCAACAGCTACTGTGGTTGTCAAAGTTGTGGAGCCCAAAGAAGCTTTTGCAGCTTCTGATGTCAAAAGTGCAACAAAAGATGTCGAGGATAATAATGTGACTTTTTACTTGATGATCACTTTGGGATCAGTTTCAGTTCTTTTTCTCATCAGTATCATCGTGCTGATTGCAATGCAGTGCTCAAAATCCACAGACTATACTTCTAAATATCTACAAGAAACTAATTATGATGGGACACTGTGTCACAGCATCCAGTACAGATCTGGAGATAGACGGTACATGTTAGTTGGACCCAGAATGAGTATCGGATCTACCATAGTTCCTGGCAGTCATGCAAACACACTTGTGTTACCTGACAGAAGGGGGGCATCTGAAGAGGTAAGATTACAATCCAAGCTCTTTTGTTCACTATTTCAGGGCAATATTAACTATTCACACTGCCTCAGATTTATCATCTCTACTTCCCCATATTCACAATCTTGAAGAATTGTGCCGTCTGCCACATTTCAATTTTGTTTTCTGTTTGTATTTTCTGAATGTCAATAATGACTCAGGAAGAACAAATAGCTGTAAAACTACAACCAGACACACATGAATGCAACAGTTGTTCACATTTTCATCTCTATATAAAAAGCTATAAAAAAACGAATTTATCTGGTAATTTAGCTGTTTTACACAATTGTCAATAAGCAAACATCGTTTTTAAAAAATGTGAATTTATTGCAAAGAATATTGAAGTTCATTAAAACTCTGAATATTAACTTGACTATGACATGGAAACATAAAATATAAAGTTGAAATGTGTACATTGCTAAATTGACATAACATTAAGAGTTATTGATGGATGGAACAATTCTTTCGTTAGTTTTGCTTTTTACCGGGAAATGTAAAATAGCGCTTCCCGTTTAGGTTATTGCTGACCGAGATTCTGATACAAGTGTAGCAAAGTACTTTCGCCTTTTCTTTGTGAAAGCATCATACTCAAGTTTGTTTTCAGGAATTAGGTAGGAATTAGGTTATTTCACAAAGTAATGAAAGATGGCTTTTACGGCTTTTGAAATCAGTGTGTAATTAACGTGCTGGAGCGAGTTTGATTATTCTATTAATTTTGATGTTATTGACGTTTTATTACTACTTTTACTTCCTGTGTAAAGACAACATTCGAAAGCTTAGTTATTTTTTCAACCATAACCTTGCAGTGTGGCTCTTTGTCACTTGGTGTCAGTATAATGACAAATAATACTTTCCGTGTTTCCATCTTACCCTCGAGAGACTATCTCAAATCATACAAGAGCAACCATTCGCAGACTCCCAGATGGACATGTTTTAGACGTTGAGGAGAATCTAATCTCTGTTTGCAAATGCTGGGATTATGAAAACAACCAAGGCTGGTGACATTTAGAATACTATGGAAATATAGGTCTTTTACATTTTTTAAAAATCATTTTGATGCTGCACGCCATGGAACAAAGGCATCATCAAGCATGGAGGGCACAGACGAAATGGATTGTATACATGGCACTTTTGACTGCGTTGTGGAGCAGCGCTTCCGGACAATTCAGATATTCAATATCTGAGGAAGTTCAAGAAGGAACTGTTGTTGGAAATATTGCTAAGGATTTAGGTCTAGATAAGACCACGTTGAAAGAGAGGGGTATTCGTATTGTCTACAGCTCTACCGAGCCTCCTTTTGGAGTAAATCCAGATGATGGTATTTTGTATGTGAGCAAAAAGATTGACCGAGAAGAAATTTGTGACCGCAGCAAGATTTGTGTTATCGATATAAAGGCCGTATTAGAAACCCCGCTAGAGGTCCATTATGTAGCTGTAGATATTCTAGATATAAATGACCACGCACCAAGCTTCCCGGACAATGAAAAAATTTTAGAGATTTCCGAATCAGCATTGCCCGGAGCAAGATTTCAGCTAAAAGCTGCACGTGATGCTGACAGCGGGTCATTTTCTGTCCAGCAATATAAATTGAGCCACAATGAACATTTTCGTTTAGAAGTGAAGGATCGTGGTGAAGACCGTAAAACGCCCACTTTAGTTCTCCAAAAGCCGCTTGACAGAGAAATAGTTAAATCGCACGTGCTATTTTTAACAGCATTTGATGGAGGCAAACCTCCAAAATCTGGAAACATGACAATAAAGGTTTATGTTTCTGATGTTAATGACAATCCCCCTGTGTTTAGTCAAGATTTGTACAATGTGCATCTCAAAGAAAATTCGCCCGTTGGTACAACAGTAATTCAGGTTAATGCTACAGATTTGGATGAAGGTTCAAACGGGGAAATTGTGTATTCATTTGGTAATGATGTGGATGCAGAGGCCAGTAAACTCTTTCATTTAAATCCCTTGAATGGAGTAATAACTGTGGCCGGAGCTTTAGATTTTGAAGAGCGTCGGAGATATGAAATTGATATTCAAGCATCTGACAAAGGCGCAGCAACACTATCTACAGAAAAAGCCGTCGTTATTAACATTGTTGATATTAATGACAATGCACCACATATAGAAGTGACATCTTTTTCTCACGCACTCCCAGAAGATTCAAAACCAGGAACGACAGTAGCGTTGATTAGTGTAAAAGATTGGGATTCGGGAGTCAACGGGAAAGTGATGTGTTACATAAGCCAAGATCTTCCGTTTCTGCTCAGTCCATCTTTACAAAATAATATGTACTCTTTAGTAACAAAAACTGTTTTGGACCGAGAACAGCAATCGCAGTATAATGTATTTATTGTTGCTAAAGATGCTGGAGAACCATCTTTGTCATCTGAGAAAAATATAGAAGTCGTTGTGTCGGATGTGAATGATAACAGCCCTGAGTTCTCACAGAACCCATATACCTTCTACATTGCTGAGAATAACCATCCAGGAGAGACAGTTTTATCGGTCACGGCCCGCGATCTTGACGACGGCAGCAATGCTCACATTTCATATTTTATATCAAGAGAGAAAGGAGGGAAACATGTCCACTCATCTTTTCTTAATGTTAACTCAGAAACCGGTTACATTGTGGCGCTGAAAAGTTTCGACTTCGAAACTCTGAAAACTTTCCAGTTCCAAGTTGTCGCCACAGATTCTGGAACTCCGTCACTCAGCAGCAACGTGACAGTGAACGTGTTCATTCTGGATCAGAACGACAACGCTCCAGTCATCCTGTATCCAGTCAGCTCCAACGGTTCTGCTGAAGGTGTGGAGGAGATTCCCCGCAACGTGAACGCGGGACACTTGGTGACTAAAGTCAGAGCCTATGACGCTGATATAGGATATAACGGCTGGCTGCTGTTTTCACTGCAGGAAGTTAGCGACCACAGTCTCTTTGGTTTGGACCGCTACACAGGACAGATCAGAACACTCCGCTCATTCACAGAGACAGACGAGGCTGAACATAAACTGGTCGTACTGGTCAAAGACAATGGGAACGTTTCTCTCTCAGCAACAGCTACTGTGGTTGTCAAACTTGTGGAGCCCAAAGAAGCTTTTGCAGCTTCTGATGTTAAAAGTGCAACAAAAGACGTTGAGGATAATAATGTGACTTTTTACCTGATGATCACTTTGGGATCAGTTTCAGTTCTTTTTCTCATCAGTATCATCGTGCTGATTGCAATGCAGTGCTCGAAATCCACAGACTATACTTCTAAATATCTACAAGAGACTAATTATGATGGAACATTGTGTCACAGCATCCAGTACAGATCTGGAGATAGACGGTACATGTTAGTTGGACCCAGAATGAGTATTGGATCTACCATAGTTCCTGGATGTCATGCAAACACACTTGTGTTACCTGACAGAAGGGGGGCATCTGATGAGGTAAGATTACAATCCAAGCTCTTTTGTTCACTTTTTCAGTTAACTTAGAATTAAATATTCACACGGCCTCAAATTTATTATTTCTACTTCTCCATATTCACAATCTTGAGGATCTGTCCCGAAATGTTCCAGTTAATGACATTGATTTGTTTTTGTTGTCGGTAAAATGAATGACTGTATTTGATTGTAGAGTTTATGGCTGTTATTTAGGTTTATTGATTTGCATTTTTTTGATTTTGATAATTTTACCTTTAATGAATTTGCAATACCATGTAAGACATTTCTCATTTTTTGAATTGCATTAAGTAGTAGGATAATGAATGTGAGAATTTTGGGTTTTTACTCTGCCTTTCGGAATAATATTGGAATATTTTTTAGTAATTTGTATTTATTTATTTATTTATTTATTTATTTATTTATTTATTTATTTATTTATTTATTTATTTATTTATTTATTTATTTATTTATTTATTTATTTATTTATTTATTTATTTATTTATTTATTTATTTATTTGTTTGTTTATTTATTTGTTTGTTTGCTTTTATTTCTTGGGGATTTCAACTTGATTCTAGAAATTACCATGACATTTTATGAGCGTTTGTTACTTCGTCGTTAAATTTAATTATATATATTTTAAACATGTACAAAATATAAAATCCTACACTGTAAATACACTCAAGTGCATTCAGTAAATCCGTGTTTGATTTGATCAGTCATAATCAGAGAAATAATTTATCTATTTTGCATAAGTTTTTTTTTACTTAAACTGAACTTAAATTAGTAAAAGAAAATTGCAACTTGTGCAAATCACAATGTTAGCGCTTGGTGTCAGTGAAATCCAGGGATTCCTGGCATCTGTGAGGATGCACGTTACGAGCCATATAGCTTGTGAGGCACTTCCATTTTTCTCAAACGGTAAACGCGTTTAAAAAGGAAACGGGCAGCAACATATGTTCATTTTAAATAGCATCTAAACAAGTAAATCGTGTACCATGTTACGACTGAAAGGGAACTGACTACATTTCAAACTACAGCAAAACCGATGGACTATCTTAATCATTCTTTTGTCATGGAACAAAGAAGAGGCAAAGCATGGATGGGACCACCGCGTTGGCTTTGTTTCGCAGTTGTTTTGAACGTTTTCTGGAATGGAGTTTTTGCACAGATCAGATATTCAATATCTGAAGAGGTTCAAGATGGAACTGTTGTTGGGAATATAGCTAAGGATTTGGGACTGGATAAGAGTACCCTAAAAGAGCGAGGATATCGCGTTGTTGCAGGTTCAACCGAACCCCTCTTTCAGGTGAATCAAAACGATGGTATCCTGTATTTGAAGAGGAATATAGACAGAGAGGAAGTGTGTGAACGGACAAATCCGTGTTTGATCAACCTGAAAACCGTGCTAGAAAACCCACTCGAGATTCATTATGTGGTAGTGGAAATAATAGATATAAATGACCATTCCCCCGTTTTCCCAGAGAAAGAGAAAAGACTTGAAATTTCCGAGTCAGCTCTACCAGGAGCGAGGTTTCAGTTACAGGCTGCGAGAGACCCGGATGTCGGACAGTTCTCTATTCAGCAATATAGACTCAGCCATAACGAATATTTCAGGGTAGAAGTCAAAGACAGAGGCGAGGACCTTAAAGTTCCGTTTTTAGTTCTGCAAAAGCAGTTAGACAGAGAAACAGCTGGGAAACACAGATTGCGTCTTACAGCTGTAGATGGAGGGAAGCCGGTGAAGTCAGGGGACATAGAATTAATTGTAGATGTGCTTGATGTTAATGATAATTCCCCACTTTTCTCCAACGAAATGTATTCTACCACAGTAAAAGAAAACGTTCCAGTTGGCACAGTAGTAATTCAGGTAAATGCAACAGATTTGGACGATGGAGCAAATGGTGAAATCGTATATTCATTTGGAAACGAAGTCGATTTAAGAATAAAGGAGCTTTTCAGTATAGATGAAGACACTGGTGAAGTCACAGTAAGAGGTCCGATAGACTTCGAGAAAAGTAAAAGTTATGAAATTGACATACAGGCATCTGATAAAGGACCAGTTCCTCTAACCAGTGACAAAAGTGTAATAATAAATATTCTTGATGTTAATGACAACCCGCCTGAGATAGAGGTGACGTCATTTTCTGCATCTATAAAGGAGGATTCAAAGATTGGAACTACGGTGGCCCTTATTAGTGTTAGAGATTTAGACTCTGGAATGAACGGCAAAGTCATTTGCTCAATCAAACAAGAAGTTCCTTTTACTTTATCTCCGTCATTACAAGAAAACATGTACGCTGTTGTTACCAAGTCGCAGCTGGACAGGGAAATAATTCCTCAATATGATGTCACAATTATCGCCAAAGACTCAGGCGACCCCTCGTTTTCAACTGAAAAGACCATACGTGTTGTGGTGTCTGACGTAAATGACAACTTCCCGGAGTTTTCGTCAAGCCCCTACACCTTCTATGTGACTGAAAATAACAGCCCTGGAGAATTTGTATTTTCAGTAAAAGCGGATGACCGCGACGATAGTGATAATGCTCTCATTTCATACAGCATTTTGAGAGATGCAAATATAAATAATAAGTTATCTTCATTTCTAAATATTAATGCTGATAATGGACAGATTATGGCGCTGAAGAGTTTCGACTTCGAAACTCTGAAAACTTTCCAATTCCGAGTTGTCGCCACAGATTCTGGAACTCCGTCACTCAGCAGCAACGTGACAGTGAACGTGTTCATTCTGGATCAGAACGACAACGCTCCAGTCATCCTGTATCCAGTCAGCTCCAACGGTTCTGCTGAAGGTGTGGAGGAGATTCCCCGCAACGTGAACGCGGGACACTTGGTGACTAAAGTCAGAGCCTATGACGCTGATATAGGATATAACGGCTGGCTGCTGTTTTCACTGCAGGAAGTTAGCGACCACAGTCTCTTTGGTTTGGACCGCTACACAGGACAGATCAGAACACTCCGCTCATTCACAGAGACAGACGAGGCTGAACATAAACTGGTCGTACTGGTCAAAGACAATGGGAACGTTTCTCTCTCAGCAACAGCTACTGTGGTTGTCAAACTTGTGGAGCCCAAAGAAGCTTTTGCAGCTTCTGATGTTAAAAGTGCAACAAAAGATGTTGAGGATAATAATGTGACTTTTTACCTGATGATCACTTTGGGATCAGTTTCAGTTCTGTTTCTCATCAGTATCATCGTGCTGATTGCAATGCAGTGCTCAAAATCCACAGACTATACTTCTAAATATCTCCAAGAGACCAACTATGATGGAACACTGTGTCACAGCATCCAGTACAGATCTGGAGATAGACGGTACATGTTAGTTGGACCCAGAATGAGTATCGGATCTACCATAGTTCCTGGCAGCCACGCAAATACTCTTGTACTTCCGGACAAGAGGAGAGAGGGGGTAAGGCATACTTAGTTTTTCCTTCATATAATTATTCATAAGAGTTATTGATATTTTAAGCTTCATTGTAGTCTTTTCAGTATGTGCACTGATAATGCATTAATCTGTTACCGGGGTGTTCAACTATTATTTTCAGCAATTTTTTTTCTCCATTTGTTATTTAAAATTATTGTTAAGTCAATTTAATAAAAAAAAAACATTGTTTTCTTTATATAAAAAGCTAGCAAAACACTAGTTTAAATGTTTAACGTGATTGTCATCAAGTAGATACAGTTTTCTTTTGTTTTGTTTTTTAATCTGTTATTTTCAAAATCATTGATGTTCGCTTAAAACTCTACATATAAATATGACTACGACATGGAAACAAAAAATAGAGTTGTAATTAAAGGAAGTGACATTACTGATAAAGGGGGTCAATGGTTGGAACACCTCTTGTTAATGTTGCTGTTTACCAAGAAAAGTTAAATAGCCCTTCTTGTTTAGGCTATTGCCCACAGAGTTTCTGAAATATTTGTTGTAAAGTTTCTTTGCATTTTCTTTGTAAAAACATCATACCTTACTTTGCTTCCAGGAATTAACATTTTTCAATATAAAGAAAAATGCTTTGTTTGACTTTTGAAATTAAGGTGTACAGTGAAACTAAAGTTGCTAGGACAACTATGGCTAGTGTCTTACTTTTACTGACCATCATCATTTACCAGATAAGTTACTGTTTCAACTTTAACCTTGTGTTGTGAATCTTTGTCACTTTGTGTCAGTATTACGACAATGCTTTCCATTGTCCATCTTACCCTGGAGAGGCTTTCTCTCAAATCATTACAAGAGCATTCATTTGCAGGATCCCAGATGAACATGATTTAGACATTGATAAGATATTTGTCTGCAAATGTTGGGATTATGAAAACAACCAAGGCCTTTGGCTTTAAAACAGAGACTTATATGGAAAAAACAGCTCTTTCAAAATACTCTCCTTTTAAAGCCTCATATTCTATCATGGTACAAAGGCATCATCAAGCATGGAGGCCACATATGAAATGGATTGTATACATGGTACTTTTGACTGCGTTGTGAAGCAGCGCTTTGGGACAATACAGATATTCAATATCTGAGGAAGTTCAAGAAGGAACTGTTGTTGGAAATATTGCTAAGGATTTGAGTCTAGATAAGACCATGTGGAAATAGAGGGGTATTCATATTGTCTACAGCTCTACCAAACCTCCTTTTGGAGTAAATCCAGATTATGGTATTCTGTATGTGAGCAGAAAAATTGACAGAGAGGAAATTTGTGAACGCAGCAAGGTTTGTGTTATCGATATAAAGGCCAGATTAGAAAACCCACTAGAGTCCCTTTATGTAGCTGTAAATATTCCAGATACATTTGTATCTGGAATATATATATTCCAGATACATTTGTATCTGGAATATTGCCATGCAGCAAAGTTTGAGGAAAGTGAAAACATGTTAGAAATTTCCAAATCTGCATTGTCCGGAGCAAGATTTGAGGTAAAAGCTGCACCTGACACAGACAGTGGATCATTATCAGTCGAGCTCTACAAAATGACCAACAATGAACATTTTCGTTTAGAAGTAAAAAAATCATGGTGAAGACCGTAAAACAGATAGAAATAGTTAAGACCCATGTGCTATTTATAACAGCATTTGATGGAGGTAAAACTCCAAAAATCTGGAAACATGACAATAGAGGTTAATGTTTCAGGTTTAATGCTAATCCTCCAGTTTTCAATCAAGATTTGTACAATGTGCATCTCAAAGAAAATTTGTCCAATGGTACAACCATGATTCGTATTAATGGTATAGATTTAGATATAGGTTCAAAAGGAGAGATTGTGTATTCATTTGGCAATGATGTGAATACAGAGGCAATTAAATATTTGCTTTAAATCCAACAACGGTATCAATAACTGTCTGGAGTATTAGATTTTGAAGAGCGTCGGACATATGAAATTGATATTCAAGACCTGCAGTCCTCATCCCCTTGGATCACCGTCTATCCATATATCACCCATATACACAGAAGTCTAATTGGACTACAGATGATAGTTACTATTGTATCCTATCTTGTACCTTTGACGGTGTCTCTATATCTCTATTCTTTCTTATTTCTTGCTCTACCCGGCTGGCCTCCGGCGGGAGGGTCCCCCCTCATGAGCCAGGTCCTGCTCAAGGTTTCTTCCCTCTTAAAGGGGAGTTTTTCCTTGCCACTGTTTGGCTTAAGGTTTTTCTTCCACTAGGGAAGTTTTTACCTGCCGTTGTTTATGTAATAATTGCTCGGGGGTCATGTTCTGGGTCTCTGGAAAGCCCCTAGAGACAACTTGTGTTGTAATAGACGCTATATAAATAAAATTGAATTGAATTGAAAGTATCTGACAAAGGCGGAGCAACACTATCTACAGAAAAAGCTATTAATTAATTAATTATTATTGTTGATGTTAATGACAATGCACCACATATAAAATTGACATCTTTTTCTCACGCACTCCCAGAAGATTAAAAACCAGGAACGACAGTAGTGTTGATTAGTGTAAAAGATTCGGATTCTGGATTCAATGGGAAAGTTATGTGTTATATAAGCCAAGATCTTCCATTTCTGCTCAGTCCATCTTTACCAAATAACATGTACTCTTTAGTAAGTGAAAATGCTTTGGGTAGAGAAGAACCATCTCAGTATGATGTATTAATTGTTGCTAAAGATGCAGGTGAATCATTTTTGACATCAGCGAATATTATTGTAGTTGTTATGTCAGATGTAAATGATAACAACCCAGAGTCCTCAGAAATCCATATAATCTTGGCGACGGAAGCAATGCAGTTATTTCATATTATATTTAAAGTCAGAAAGGATGTGAAAATCTGTGTTCATCTTTTCTAAACTTCAACCCTGGAACTGGAGATATCGTGGTGCTTAAAAGTTTTGAAAAAAATTAAACTGGTCATCTGGTTAAGCATCTAGAAATGATTTCAAGATGCTTGAGACTTGAAGTTGCTTTTTCCAATCTCAGTAGGGCAAAATGATGATTGAACAATTTGGAAATGGAGATGACTGTAATTTCTCCACTTTGTCTGATATTTTGGTTGATCAAAGATATTTATCTTTTGGAATAATGTATTTTCATTTTTATTTTCTTGGTGTTATTTTTTATTAATTTTCATGCGGTGCAATGTCAGAAAATGTTGTTTGAGATACAATTGTCGCTGTCCCTGGTGCTGAAACGTTGTTCGAGATGGCACAATTGTTTTTAATTGCGTAAAAAATAAAATAAAGTTTTTCTGTGAATTGCAACTCGGCTATAATAAAAAGTAGGAGTGGCTCAACGCTGCGTTTGTTAAATTAAGAGTTACAAAGATATTTAGCACAACAGTGTTTTGTAAGCTTTATGCTCCGTCAGTTTCTTCCTTATTATAAAATATTTTTACGTGGCTTAATTTTAAATTAATTTAGCTACGATTTAAAATCTACTCCGGCAGTGTGATTCCCGGTCACTTGGTGTCAGTGTAATGACAAATAAAAGATTTAACGTGGTCCTCCTCTCCAACAGTCTCATTTTTTTTTCTACATCAAAAGAGAGGGAACCTTTGCTGTGCTTGCAGCACGTCTGTACAATCCAGTTTTATGAAAATAATGTGCTGGGGAATGCTTATATTTTAAAAACAAATGCGGTGGAGACCTTCTATGATTGTGTTTTTGGAAAGCTTTTTGAGAGGGATTTAAATCAGGTTTGATACTTACGTTATGGAACAAAGGAGACGTCAAACATGGAAATCGTGGACAAAATGGACTTTATGCGTGGCACTTTTTGTTACGTTTTGGCGCACCGCTTTGGGACAATTCAGATATTCCATATCTGAGGACGTTCAGGAAGGGGCTACTGTTGGAAATATCGTTAAGGATTTAGGAATTGATAAGACCATGCTGCAAGAGAGGGGGATTCGTATTGTCTACAGCTCTACCGAGCCTCCTTTTAGGGTAAATCAAGATGGTATCCTATATGTAAACCGAAAAATTGACCGAGAAGAAATTTGTGACCGCAGTAAGATTTGTGTTATCGATGTAAAGGCCGTATTAGAAAACCCGCTAGAGGTCCATTATGTAGCTGTTGAGATCGTGGATATAAACGACCACGCACCCAGCTTCCCGGAAAATGAAAACACTATAGAGATTTCCGAATCTGCATTACCAGGAGCGAAATTTCAGTTGCAAGCTGCACGTGATGCTGACAGCGGGTCATTTTCTGTCCAGCAATATAAATTGAGCCACAATGAACATTTTCGTTTAGAAGTGAAAGATCGTGGTGAAGATCGTAAAACACCCAGTTTAGTTCTCCAAAAGCCACTTGACAGAGAATCAGTAAAGACCCATGTGCTATTTTTAACAGCCTTTGATGGAGGTAAACCTCCTAGATCTGGTAATATGACAATAATTGTTAATGTTTCAGATGTTAACGACAATCCCCCTGTTTTTAGTCAGGATCTGTATAAGGTGGATCTCAAAGAAAATTCTCCTATTGGTACAACAGTGATAACAGTTATTGCAACAGATTTAGATGAGGGATCAAACGGGGAGATTGTGTATCTTTTTGGCAATGATGTGGATGCAAGGCTACGTTCGCGTTTTGATTTAAACCCAGTGACAGGAGAAATTACAGTCACGGGTGCCATAGACTTCGAAGAGATGAATATATTTGAAATTGATATTCAGGCATCAGACAAAGGAGCGGCTACACTAAAAACAGACAAAACTGTAATTATAAATGTAATTGACATAAATGACAATGCACCAGAGGTTGAAATAACGTCTTTCTCTGAAGCGCTCCCAGAAGATTCAAAACCAGGAACGACAGTAGCTTTGATCAGTGTGAGAGACTCAGATTCTGGAGTCAACGGCAATATAATTTGCCACATAAGCCAAGATCTCCCATTTCTGCTCACTCCAGCTTTACAAAATAACATGTACTCTTTAGTAACTAAAAATGCTTTGGATAGAGAACAACAAATTCAATATAATATATTAATCGTTGCTAAAGACGCAGGAGAACCATCTTTATCATCAGAGAAAAGTATAGAAGTCGTTGTGTCGGATGTGAATGATAACAGCCCTGAGTTCTCACAGAACCCATATACCTTCTACATTGCTGAAAATAACCATCCAGGAGAGACAGTTTTATCGGTCACGGCCCGCGATCTTGACGACGGCAGCAATGCTCACATTTCATATTTTATATCAAGAGAGAAAGGAGGGAAACATCTCCACTCATCTTTTCTTAATGTTAACTCAGAAACCGGTGACATTGTGGCGCTTAAAAGTTTCGACTTCGAAACTCTGAAAACTTTCCAGTTCCAAGTTGTCGCCACAGATTCTGGAACTCCGTCACTCAGCAGCAACGTGACAGTGAACGTGTTCATTCTGGATCAGAACGACAACGCTCCAGTCATCCTGTATCCAGTCAGCTCCAACGGTTCTGCTGAAGGTGTGGAGGAGATTCCCCGCAACGTGAACGCGGGACACTTGGTGACTAAAGTCAGAGCCTATGACGCTGATATAGGATATAACGGCTGGCTGCTGTTTTCACTGCAGGAAGTTAGCGACCACAGTCTCTTTGGTTTGGACCGCTACACAGGACAGATCAGAACACTCCGCTCATTCACAGAGACAGACGAGGCTGAACATAAACTGGTCGTACTGGTCAAAGACAATGGGAACGTTTCTCTCTCAGCAACAGCTACTGTGGTTGTCAAACTTGTGGAGCCCAAAGAAGCTTTTGCAGCTTCTGATGTTAAAAGTGCAACAAAAGATGATGAAGATAATAATGTGACGTTATACCTGATGATCATTTTGGGATCAGTTTCAGTTCTGTTTCTCATCAGTATCATCGTGCTGATTGCAATGCAGTGCTCGAAATCCACAGACTATACTTCTAAATATCTACAAGAAACCAACTATGATGGAACACTGTGTCACAGCATCCAGTACAGATCTGGAGATAGACGGTACATGTTAGTTGGACCCAGAATGAGTATTGGATCTACTGTAGTTCCTGGCAGTCACGCAAATACTCTTGTGCTCCCTGACAGAAGACGTACGTCTGGAGAGGTAAGGATAGTCTTGCACTAAGAAAAAGAAAAAAAAAAAGAAGAAAAAAATCGGTAGAGTTTCCGTTTGCGGTTGACTGTTGACTTTCAAACTGAGTTTAATATTTTTAGGTTTATTTAGCTGCTCTATTTGATTCTGATGTTTTTGGTGGTCACTTCTAATTGACTTACCGCGCAATACCACGAAAGACGCCTCCCAGTTTTAGAGTTATACATACATATACATGTATATCTATATCAAAATATTAAAATAATACCTTTTGATTGTTTAACCACATACTATGCGTCTTTATGTCATTGTGGGACCTTTCATGTTGAACTGTAAATTATATATATATATATATATATATATATATATATATATATATATATATATATATATATATATATATATATATATATATATATATATATATATATATATATATATATATATATATATATATATGACAAATACAAATTAGAAAATCCTACAATGCAAATATGCACAATAATTTTTCTAGATGCATATCTGATATGATTTGTCATCATTACATTCTGGAGAATTTTTATTTTTGCTAAACGGTAGTTAAATAACTAACATAAAACTGCAACTTGTGCAAATTTTAGCGCTTGGTGTCAGTGCAATTCAGGAATTCTTGCATCAGGGAAGATGTCACGCCATTAGCATTACTGAAGCTGGTGAAGCATTTTCATTTTTATTGGACGGCAAAAGGGCGTTTAAGGCAACTGATTGCTTCTAAAAAAGCAAATCTTGTATTATGTTTCGAACCATAACGCACTGACTGGATTTCAAAATACGGCAAATCGATGGACTATCTTGATCATTCTATTGTCATGGAACAAAGAAAAGGCAAAGCATGGATGGGACCGCCGCGTTGGCTTTGTTTCGCAGTTGTTTTGAACGTTTTCTGGGATGGAGTTTTTGCACAGATCAGATATTCAGTATCTGAAGAGGTTCAAGATGGAACTGTCGTTGGGAATATAGCTAAGGATTTGGGACTGGATAAGAGTACCCTAAAAGAGCGAGGATATCGCGTTGTTGCAGGTTCAACCGAACCCCTCTTTCAGGTGAATCAAAACGATGGTATCCTGTATTTGAAGAGGAATATAGACAGAGAGGAAGTGTGTGAACGGACAAATCCGTGTTTGATCAACCTGAAAACCGTGCTAGAAAACCCACTCGAGATTCATTATGTGGTAGTGGAAATAATAGATATAAATGACCATTCCCCCGTTTTTCCAGAGAAAGAGAAAAGGATTGAAATATTCGAGTCAGCTCTACCAGGAGCGAGGTTTCAGTTACAGGCTGCGAGAGACCCGGATGTCGGACAGTTCTCTATTCAGCAATATAGACTCAGCCATAACGAATATTTCAGGGTAGAAGTCAAAGACAGAGGCGAGGACCTTAAAGTTCCGTTTTTAGTTCTGCAAAAGCAGTTAGACAGAGAAACAGCTGGGAAACACAGATTGCGTCTTACAGCTGTAGATGGAGGGAAACCGGTGAAGTCAGGGGACATAGAATTAATTGTAGATGTGCTTGATGTTAACGATAATTCCCCACTTTTCTCCAACGAAATGTATTCTACCACAGTAAAAGAAAACGTTCCAGTTGGCACAGTAGTAATTCAGGTAAATGCAACAGATTTGGACGATGGAGCAAATGGTGAAATCGTATATTCATTTGGAAACGAAGTCGATTTAAGAATAAAGGAGCTTTTCAGTATAGATGAAGACACTGGTGAAGTCACAGTAAGAGGTCCGATAGACTTCGAGAAAAGTAAAAGTTATGAAATTGACATAC
This sequence comes from Xenentodon cancila, assembly GCA_014839995.1. Lineage (NCBI taxonomy): Eukaryota > Metazoa > Chordata > Actinopteri > Beloniformes > Belonidae > Xenentodon > Xenentodon cancila. The sequence continues at coordinate 16,099,688 of CM026205.1, read as the reverse complement.
AGGCATCTGATAAAGGACCAGTTCCTCTAACCAGTGACAAAAGTGTAATAATAAATATTCTTGATGTTAATGACAACGCGCCTGAGATAGAGATGACGTCATTTTCTGCATCTATAAAGGAGGATTCAAAGATTGGAACTACGGTGGCCCTTATTAGTGTTAGAGATTTAGACTCTGGAATGAACGGCAAAGTCATTTGCTCAATCAAACAAGAAGTTCCTTTTACTTTATCTCCGTCATTACAAGAAAACATGTACGCTGTTGTTACCAAGTCGCAGCTGGACAGGGAAATAATTCCTCAATATGATGTCACAATTATCGCCAAAGACTCAGGCGACCCCTCGTTTTCAACTGAAAAGACCATACGTGTTGTGGTGTCTGACGTAAATGACAACTTCCCGGAGTTTTCGTCAAGCCCCTACACCTTCTATGTGACTGAAAATAACAGCCCTGGAGAATTTGTATTTTCAGTAAAAGCGGATGACCGCGACGATAGTGATAATGCTCTCATTTCATACAGCATTTTGAGAGATGCAAATATAAATAATAAGTTATCTTCATTTCTAAATATTAATGCTGATAATGGACAGATTGTGGCGCTGAAGAGTTTCGACTTTGAAACTCTGAAAACCTTCCAATTCCGAGTTGTCGCCACAGATTCTGGAACTCCGTCACTCAGCAGCAACGTGACAGTGAACGTGTTCATTCTGGATCAGAACGACAACGCTCCAGTCATCCTGTATCCAGTCAGCTCCAACGGTTCTGCTGAAGGTGTGGAGGATATTCCCCGCAACGTGAACGCGGGACACTTGGTGACTAAAGTCAGAGCCTATGACGCTGATATAGGATATAACGGCTGGCTGCTGTTTTCACTGCAGGAAGTTAGCGACCACAGTCTCTTTGGTTTGGACCGCTACACAGGACAGATCAGAACACTCCGCTCATTCACAGAGACAGACGAGGCTGAACATAAACTGGTCGTACTGGTCAAAGACAATGGGAACGTTTCTCTCTCAGCAACAGCTACTGTGGTTGTCAAACTTGTGGAGCCCAAAGAAGCTTTTGCAGCTTCTGATGTTAAAAGTGCAACAAAAGATGATGAAGATAATAATGTGACTTTCTACCTGATGATCACTTTGGGATCAGTTTCAGTTCTGTTTCTCATCAGTATCGTCGTGCTGATTGCAATGCAGTGCTCAAAATCCACAGACTATACTTCTAAATATCTACAAGAAACTAATTATGATGGGACACTGTGTCACAGCATCCAGTACAGATCTGGAGATAGACGGTACATGTTAGTTGGACCCAGAATGAGTATTGGATCCACTATAGTTCCTGGCAGCCAGACAAATACTCTTGTTCTTCCGGACAGGAGGCAACAGGGGGTAAGTTATACTTAAAATATTTCCTTTACATAATTATGTTGGAGTTTTGGATATTTAAAGCTACATTCTAGTCTCTTTATTCCTTCCACTTATAATCTATCCATGTGTTACCAAAGTGTTCGCTTGTTATATTCTGCAAAATACATTACTTTTGTTAGTTAATATATGTGTAAGATCGATTTTTTTTTTCAGACAAAATGTATTAATTATATTTAACAACAGGTGCATTTTTATTGAAGAAAAACAACACTCCTCAAACAAACCAGGATTCATTTCAAAATAGGAGTAGTGATCATATAAATGTAACAAACATTACTGCATCATGAGGGGATGAAACTGGAAAGAATCGTGTTTCTGAGAAAGTCTACAGCCAACAATCACGTTATACCATCATAATCTTTTCAACCATTTTTGCTGTAACATCCACGTTTCATGTCATCAAATCTGCAACTTGTATTTTACGCTACAACGACTTTACTTTAGTCTTTTTTATATATAATTTTAAGTTAAATTACATAAAGTAAATATTTTCTACTGTTGACTATTTTTTTTCTAATTAATTTCAATAAATAGATAAAGGTTTTCCAAATATTTATAAAAACAAAAATGAGTTAAACGTGAGCTGAGTTTGCTCACGTAGGGTTGGGGACACTTATTTCATACTGAATTTCAAATGATAATCTCTTCTTCATTTAACAGTAATTAAAACATATTTCCATGTTTCCTTCTCTCTCCAATGCTTGAAATAAATCATGAGACCATTTACATTGTATTGTAAATATGTCAAAATTCAGTTTTTCTTTTTTATTTGATTGTTGTTCCTGCGGAAAATATGGTCGCATGGTGTCAGTGCAATATTAAGAGTCAGCTGCGGTGATGTTGTCGTCACTGCGTTGTGGTTGCACCCCTTGGTATCATTCACATGCCACTGTTTGCAGCCTGGTTTAGTCGTGTTTCTGCGCATGTGATGGTCATTTTAACCATCGGAGGTCCCAATAACAAAGGAGAAATATTTCAATTCGGAAACCGCGAAGACTATCTTAATTTTACAGCGCTAGTGTCGCTTATGATGGATATCTGATTTTTTTTTTACGAACATGGAACAAAGAAGATGCAAACGCCGAAAGGCGCAAGGAGATCTAGCTGGATGCGTGGTTGTGTCGCTTCTATGGAGTTTAGCTTCGGCACAATTAAGGTATTCGATCTTGGAGGAAAATGAGGAAGGAACTGTCGTTGGAAACGTAGCAAAGGATCTGGGATTATACAAGGCAACACTGGAGGAGAGAAAGTATCGGATTGTTTCTAGTGATTCGGATCCTCTTTTCTATGTAAACGCAAACGATGGAATCATGTATGTAAAACGGAAAATTGACAGAGAAGAGGTGTGTGTGCAGAGCAGTACGTGTGTGATAAGTGTAAAAACGGTCCTAGAAAACCCTCTTGAAGTCCATTACGTTGAAGTAGAAGTTGTGGATATAAATGATCACTCACCTGCATTTCCAGAAAAAAACAATACGTTTGACATTTCAGAGTCGGTAGTGCCTGGAGCACGATTTCAATTAAAACCCGCAAGAGACCGAGACGGAGGTCAGTTCTCTGTGCAGCAATATAAACTAAGCCCGAACAATCACTTTCGACTGGAAGTGAAAGATAAACGAGACGATGTTAAAATACCAATATTGGTTGTCCAAAAATCTTTAGACAGGGAGACAACAGAAAGCCACTCCTTGGTACTGACTGCTTTAGATGGAGGGAAACCTCCAAAATCGGGTAGTATGAATATTCTAATTAAGGTTTTAGATATAAATGATAATGCACCAGTTTTCTCAAAGGATACTTATTCTGTGACGCTAAATGAAAATACTCCAATAGGAACAACGATCTTACAAGTGAATGCCACAGATTTGGATTACGGTCCAAATGGAGAAGTAGTCTACCAATTTAGCAAAAGTATTAATCCAAATATATTAAACCTGTTTGATATAAACTCGATAACAGGTGACGTTATTGTTAAAGGTTTAATAGACTACGAGGATGAGGATGGATATGAAATTGAAATCCAGGCATCAGATAATGGTCTCGCTCCTCTAACAAGTGAAAGAAGCGTGATTATTAAAATAGTTGACGTGAATGATAACGCACCTGAGATTGAGGTTACATCATTCTCTAGTTTGATTCCTGAGGACTCCAAACCTGGAACTACAGTTGCACTCATCAGTTTAAATGACTTGGATTCTGGCCTTAATGGAAAAGTTTTCTGTTCTGTAAATGAAGATTCTTCGTTCACTTTACTATCATCGTTGAAAGACAACATGTTTTCTCTAGTGACGAAATCCCCTCTGGACAGAGAGAAGTTGTCTCAATATGACCTGACAATAACCGCAAAAGACGGAGGAGAGCCTGCGTTGTCAACAGAAAAGACAATAAGCGTTGAAGTTTCAGATGTGAATGACAACAGACCTGAGTTCCTATCAAGTCCATACACTTTCTATATCACCGAGGGTAACGATCCAGGAGCATCCGTGTTTTCTGTTAAAGCCTCGGATCGAGATGAAAATGATAATGCTCTAATTTCATATCATATTGTAAGACATGGAACCGAGGATAATAACCTAGCTTCATTTCTGAATATAAACTCTGAAAATGGAAATATTGTGGCGCTAAAGAGCTTCGACTTTGAAACTGTGAAAACTTTCCAGTTCCAAGTTGTCGCCACAGATTCTGGAACTCCGTCACTCAGCAGCAACGTCACAGCGAACGTGTTCATTCTGGATCAGAACGACAACGCTCCAGTCATCCTGTATCCAGTCAGCTCCAACGGTTCTGCTGAAGGTGTGGAGGAGATTCCCCGCAACGTGAACGCGGGACACTTGGTGACTAAAGTCAGAGCCTATGACGCTGATATAGGATATAACGGCTGGCTGCTGTTTTCACTGCAGGAAGTTAGCGACCACAGTCTCTTTGGTTTGGACCGCTACACAGGACAGATCAGAACACTCCGCTCATTCACAGAGACAGACGAGGCTGAACATAAACTGGTCGTACTGGTCAAAGACAATGGGAACGTTTCTCTCTCAGCAACAGCTACTGTGGTTGTCAAACTTGTGGAGCCCAAAGAAGCTTTTGCAGCTTCTGACGTCAAAAGTGCAACAAAAGATATCGAGGATAATAATGTAACTTTTTACCTGATGATCACTTTGGGATCAGTTTCAGTTCTGTTTCTCATCAGCATCATCGTGCTGATTGCAATGCAGTGCTCGAAATCTACAGAATTCACTTCTAAATATCTACAAGAAACGAACTATGATGGAACACTGTGTCACAGTATTCAGTACAGATCTGGAGATAGACGGTACATGTTAGTTGGACCCAGAATGAGTATCGGATCTACTATTATGCCGAGCAGCCATGCGAATACGCTTGTGTTGCCTGAAAGGAGGAAAGCCTCTGAGGAGGTAAGATATTTCTTTCAAAAGATATCCTGAAGAACTGGAGTATTTTTCTGTTTGTTGTTCTTTTTCTTGTTCTTTTTTAACATTATTAAGTAGCCGATTAAAGAGTTTGACTGTAGTTGATCATGCCATTCTTTGTTGGTCACTTTACCCATTTTCCATGACAACGGCACCGAGTTTCTTTGCCAGTCACACAGAAGCCTTCCATCTAAATAAGTTTGACAGTATGGAATTTAAATTTAAATTAAACATAGTCAGCATTTGTAAGTTGGTGGAATACGAAAATACCGTGTATTATAATTGCTTACTTTGTTCTTGAGGTCGTTTCCTCCCACCTCCCAGGATGATTTTGATGAAAATGTATTAGACAAAGACTTTCACACGTAGTTGATTGTAGTTAACCCCGCTTTTACAACTCTCAGTTGAACAATGTTGTGGTCGCTGTCCATGGTCCTGAAAGGTTTTACAAGAAGTAAGTACAGTCACTCGGATTTGTTAATTTCCCGTCTATTGCTAAACGGCTAACGTGATTGTACTTTATAGAAAAAAAAATCAGGACTTTAATAACAGATTTTGGGTTTTGATATAGCGGGACATCAAAATACTTTGGAGTGCTTAGTTTTTTATTATTCATTTTCAAACACTGTCATACTTTTCTTGTCTGTCCGGTGCTTCCTAGAAAACAGCAAAATATTAATATTTATTATTTGTCTGAAGTGATTCAATTCCTGTCTATTTTTTTTTAAAAAGGGACATTTAGTCACATGGTGTCAGTGCAACATAATAAGTCAGCAGCAAATATGGATGTCGTCACTGCATTGTGGATCCACCCCCTGATGTGGTTGTCATTTCAGTATTTGCGCAGTCCATTATGTTCTTGCTACGACATTTTTCAAGACATTACTTGGAATTATTTTTTTCTGTAAAGGAAACAATGAACATTTATGCTCAAAAAATCCCAACTAATTTTATTTCAGAGTAGGCCTATAATTTATCCCCTGATATGGATTGTTGAGCATTGTGGATTTAACGATGGAACAAAGGAGATACGAGAGAAGGAGAGCGCCAGGACTTTTGGTGAGACTAGTGGTTACTACGCTTTTGTGGAGTTTAGCTTTGGCGCAAGTAAGATATTCGATATCCGAGGAACTAAACGAGGGAACTGTGATTGGAAATATAGCAAAGGATCTGGGATTGGATAAAACCACACTGAAAGAAAGGAAGTATCGGATTGTTTCTAGTGATGCGGATCCTCTTTTCAACGTAAATGACAAAGACGGCTTTATGTACGTAAACCGAAATGTTGATAGAGAAGAAGTGTGTGCGCAAAGCAGTACCTGTTTGATAAATGTTAAAACAGTGCTAGAAAACCCACTAGAGGTGCATTATGTTGAAGTGGAGATTTTGGATATTAATGACCATTCACCCTCTTTCCCAGAAAAAAACAAAAGACTTGAGATTTCCGAGTCCGTTTTGCCAGGAGCAAAATTTCTGTTAAAAGCCGCACGTGATCTGGACAGTGCTCATTTCTCTGTGCAGCAATATAAACTTAGCCAGAACGACCACTTCCGCTTGGAGGTGAAGGATAAAGGAGAGGATGGTAAAATACCAATACTGGTTGTCCAAAAATCTTTAGACAGGGAGACTGCAGGGAGTCACTCGCTGATACTCACGGCCCAAGATGGAGGTAAACCTCCGAAATCTGGTAGTATGAACATTCTGGTTAAAGTTTTGGATGTTAACGATAATGTCCCGATTTTCTCTAAGGATGTTTATTCTGTAACGCTCAAAGAAAACGCTCCAAGAGGAACAATAGTCACACAGGTGAATGCCACGGATTTAGACGATGGACCAAACGGGGAGGTCATTTACTCATTTAGCAACAGTGTGGATCAACATATATTAAGTCTGTTCTATATTAATGAGTTGACTGGGGAGCTGAGGGTTGAAGGTTTGATAGACTATGAAGAGAGGGATAAGTATGAAATTGAAATTGAGGCATCTGATAAAGGTTTGGCTCCCCTCACAACAGAAAAAAGCGTAATTATTAAGATAGTTGATGTGAATGACAACACTCCTGAGATTGAGGTTACATCATTTTCCAGTTTGATTCCTGAAGATTCTAAACCTGGAACTACAGTTGCTCTGATTAGTGTAAAGGATCTGGATTCTGGTCTTAATGGAAAAGTGATGTGTTCCATAAATGAAGACATTCCCTTCACACTATCACCCTCCTTAAAAGAGGGAATGTTTTCACTAGTGACAAAATCCCTTTTGGACAGAGAAAAACAATCTTATTATGACCTGAAAATAACAGCAAAAGATGCAGGCCAACCTCCCTTATCAGCTGAAAAGACAATAAGTGTTGTGGTGTCAGATGTAAATGACAACAACCCTGACTTCTTATCAAGTCCATACACTTTCTATATCACAGAGGGTAACGATCCAGGAGCGTCAGTGTTTTCTGTTAAAGCTTCTGATCAAGATGAGAATGATAATGCTCTCATTTCATATCATATTGTGAGAGATGGAACCGAGGATAATAACCTAGCTTCATTTCTGAACATAAACTCTGAAAATGGAAATATTGTGGCGCTGAAAAGTTTCGACTTTGAAACTCTGAAAACTTTCCAGTTCCAAATTGTTGCCACAGATTCTGGAACTCCGTCACTCAGCAGCAACGTGACAGTGAACGTGTTCATTCTGGATCAGAACGACAACGCTCCAGTCATCCTGTATCCAGTCAGCTCCAATGGTTCTGCTGAAGGTGTGGAGGAGATTCCCCGCAACGTGAACGCAGGACACTTGGTGACTAAAGTCAGAGCCTATGACGCTGATATAGGATATAACGGCTGGCTGCTGTTTTCACTGCAGGAAGTTAGCGACCACAGTCTCTTTGGTTTGGACCGCTACACAGGACAGATCAGAACACTCCGCTCATTCACAGAGACAGACGAGGCTGAACATAAACTGGTCGTACTGGTCAAAGACAATGGGAACGTTTCTCTCTCAGCAACAGCTACTGTGGTTGTCAAACTTGTGGAGCCCAAAGAAGCTTTTGCAGCTTCTGACGTCAAAAGTGCAACAAAAGACGTCGAGGATAATAATGTGACTTTTTACCTGATGATCACTTTGGGATCAGTTTCAGTTCTGTTTCTCATCAGCATCATCGTGCTGATTGCAATGCAGTGCTCGAAATCTACAGAATTCACTTCTAAATATCTACAAGAAACGAACTATGATGGGACACTGTGTCACAGCATCCAGTACAGATCTGGAGATAGACGGTACATGTTAGTTGGGCCCAGAATGAGTATTGGATCCACCATAGTTGCTGGTAGCCATGCAAATACTCTTGTGCTCCCTGACAGGAGGAGAGCATCGGAGGAGGTAAGGCATATTTAATCATCTTTGGTCAAAGAATCTTATCCTAAATTTCTAAATAATTTGTGGACCTTGTTTGGGGACAATTTATATGTGGGAACAGTACACACACACACACACACACACACACACACACACACACACACACACACAAACACACACACACACACACACACTCACACACACTCACACACACAGACACACACTCACACACACACACACACACACACACACACAAACACACACACACTCAGACACACAGACACACACACACACACACACTCACAGACACACAGACACACACTCACAGACACACAGACACACAGACACACAGACACACACTCACAAACACACAGACACACAGACACACACACACTCACAGACACACAGACACACAGACACACAGACACACACACACACACACACACACACACACAGACACACACTTGCACACACTTTAGATTTGTTTATTTTATTATACATGCTATAGTATTATTCCTTCATTTGTTTTATCAAATAAATCATGTATATTCTATATATATATATGACAAAAAAAAGTCCTTCCCAAAAAATCTAGACCTGATTTTTTTTATATATTTCTGTAGACATACTGTAGTCATAATCTATATCACACTTGTATATTAAATGCAAATCATCATGCCACTGAAAGAAAGTAGAATCTATAGTGTACTGTGGAAAGTTAAGTACAAATTGACTACAAGTTGAAAATGTATTATCATGGAACAGGACATTTGAAGGAGTACTGCTCTAGACCAAGGTTGCTCATATCCTGAAGCCTCTGGTTGTTTTTTGCAGGTTTCAGTTCATGTTTTGCAAGTATGTCAAACCACATTGGATTTCTGAATTAAAAGTGAGGGAAGGAAAGTTTGTCTATATCTTATATTGTGTTTCACAATTTTCAGTAGAAGCACCTTCATTTGCTTATCAGTATATTCAGTCACTCATCTTCATCTCTGCAAATTTATGTGACACATTGTCTTATTTACTTTATTCATTGGGATTATTATCAATCGAGGCTGTGTCATGTACAATGGCTTTTGCTTGTTGTAACGGCACTTTACACTGTATTCTAAATATGTATGTCTTGGTATGTTTAAATAAAGTAGGGCTATTGTGAATACGTGTTTAAAACAGTTTTGTGTAAGGAATAGTTTACTATTGAAGGTGAATTGTGAAGTACTTAAAAAAATACCATAACCAAATATTGCTGGCAGAAGTTAACCAACCATGCCCTGATTATGTTGTACCCACTTTACATTGCTGTGTTGTTGGTTGTTTTACAGGAAAACAGTCATCTTTAACAGTCTTTATTTTCAAATAGCTTGTAATTAAATAAATCTAACCATATTTCCTGTTGCAATAACTTTTATATTTCGTCGATTTGTGACCGACTTATATCGGCAAAAACAATTTGCTAGGTATACTTCATCTTCATTCACCCCTCTTTAAGCCCTGTCTAGAAAACAGAAAGTAAGATAAAGATATTCCAGTTTTAATAGCAGAGCTAGCTTTTCACTAACTGTGGCGAAAATGTTGTCGCAGGGTGTCAGTATAATAAAGAGAGAGAGCAATACACTTGGCATCACTGCATTTTGGTAAAGTCTTTCGGTGGCTCACCGGTCATTTCTGAGCTGACTGCTGTTTGAGAAGGCGTTTGATTTTCTTAATGTCTGTCGTAGGAGGATGTTTTCAGATGGATTTTTATTGTATTGATGCTATACCGTTTCGTTATTGTGATTAACTTCTCGTGGCCTGGGAATTAACAATGGAACAAAGAAGACTCGAGGAGAGGATGGGTAGAGGATGTGTGGTTCAATCCGCGGTTGTTGTGCTATTGTGGAGTGTTGCCTCTGCGCAATTAAAATATTCGATTCATGAGGAAGTTAAGGAGGGAACTATGGTTGGAAATATTGCAAAGGATCTGGGATTAGACAAAAGCACACTTAAAACAAGGAACTACCGCGTTTTTTCTGGTGTTGCCGAGTCCCTTTTTTATATAAACGAAAATGATGGCATCTTGTACGTGGGCAGAACGATTGACAGAGAAGAGGTCTGCGCACAGAGCACTAACTGCATAATAAATCTGAAAGTCGTTTTAGAAAACCCACTGGAGGTACACAACGTTGGAGTGGAAGTACTGGATATCAACGACCACTCTCCATCGTTTCCAGAGCCAGAGAAAACGTTGGAGATTTCAGAGTCAGTGATGCCCGGCGCACGATTTCAGCTTAAACCGGCACAGGATAACGACAGTGGCCAGTTTTCTGCACAGCAGTATAAGCTTAGCCACAACGACCACTTCCGCTTGGAGGTGAGGGATAAAGGTGAAGATGGAAAAATACCCATATTAGTTTTACAAAAATCCCTGGACAGGGAGGTGGCGCGATTCCACTCGTTAGTGCTGACCGCATTGGACGGCGGAAAACCACCTAAATCTGGAGACATGACTATTATAGTAAATGTTTTGGATGTAAATGACAACACACCGATTTTCTCAAAAGACACTTACTCTGTCACGCTCAATGAAAATGTTCCAGTAGGAACAACAGTCATACAAGTGAATGCAACGGATCTGGATGACGGTCAGAATGGAGAAGTAGTTTACTCATTTGGAAACAGCGTGAGTAGTCGTTTATTTAATGTGTTTGATATAAACCCGTCATCAGGACAAATAACTGTCAAAGGGATTGTAGATTATGAGCAAAAGGACAAATATGAGATTGAAATTCAGGCATCTGACAAGGGTTTCGCTCCCCTTACAGAAGAAAAAAGCGTCATTATAAAGATAATAGACATGAATGACAACGCACCTGAAATTGAGGTTACATCGTTTTCTAATTCAATTCCTGAGGATTCCAGACTTGGAACTACAGTTGCTTTGATAAGTGTAAATGATATGGACTCTGGTCTTAATGGAAAAGTAATTTGCTCAGTTAGTGAAGACGTTCCTTTTGATTTGCTGCCATCTTCGCAAGAGAAAATGTTTTCATTAGTGACCAAAGCCCTTCTGGACAGAGAGCAACAGGCCCTCTATGACCTGACAATAATCGCAAAAGACGCAGGACAACCTCCGTTATCAACACAAAAGACAATAAGCATCATGTTGTCAGACGTGAATGACAACAGTCCAGAGTTTTCACTGAACACGTACATGTTTTATGTCACTGAAGGTAACAATCCAGGATCCTCGGTGTTTTCTGTAAAAGCGTCCGATCGTGATGAAAGTGAGAACGCACAAATTAGCTATCATATTTTAAGAGATGGAAGCAACGATAATGCATTAGCTTCTTTTTTAAACATAAATTCGGAAACTGGAGACATTGTGGCGCTGAAGAGCTTCGACTTTGAAACTGTGAAAACTTTCCAGTTCCGAGTTGTCGCCACAGATTCTGGAACTCCGTCACTCAGCAGCAACGTGACAGTGAACGTGTTCATTCTGGATCAGAACGACAACGCTCCAGTCATCCTGTATCCAGTCAGCTCCAACGGTTCTGCTGAAGGTGTGGAGGAGATTCCCCGCAACGTGAACGCGGGACACTTGGTGACTAAAGTCAGAGCCTATGACGCTGATATAGGATATAACGGCTGGCTGCTGTTTTCACTGCAGGAAGTTAGCGACCACAGTCTCTTTGGTTTGGACCGCTACACAGGACAGATCAGAACACTCCGCTCATTCACAGAGACAGACGAGGCTGAACATAAACTGGTCGTACTGGTCAAAGACAATGGGAACGTTTCTCTCTCAGCATCAGCTACTGTGGTTGTCAAACTTGTGGAGCCCAAAGAAGCTTTTGCAGCATCTGACGTCAAAAGTGCATCAAAAGATGTTGAGGATAATAATGTGACTTTTTACCTGATGATCACTTTGGGATCAGTTTCAGTTCTGTTTCTCATCAGTATCATCGTGCTGATTGCAATGCAGTGCTCAAAATCTACAGACTATACTTCTAAATATCTCCAAGAGACCAACTATGATGGAACACTGTGTCACAGCATCCAGTACAGATCTGGAGATAGACGGTACATGTTAGTTGGACCCAGAATGAGTATTGGATCTACTGTAGTTCCTGGCAGCCACGCAAATACTCTTGTGTTACCTGATAGAAGGAGAACATCTGAAGAGGTAAGGTATTACAAAGCTATAAATTGTATCATGTTTTTCGCAGCAGTTTTGCATTTTTTATATTTTAATTGATGAATTTATTTTACTCAGGCTTCTTTCTGCTAATTTTAGCACTTGTGACATAATATTAAGGAATACTTGATAAACTCTGATTTTAAGCTTTTTATGCAAGTAACAGAAAGAGAAACAAACAGAAACATACAGTAGCTTTTAAAACCCATTTCTTTATAGTCCCAGGCTGTTTTAACATTTTACTATCAAAATGACAAAATACTAGGAATAATCAAGTAGCAGACGGTTTGAACATTAGTCCTACATCATGGGATGTTGCATTTGTGAACTTCTCGATTTGAACTGCTCTAATTCGCTGTCCGAAGTGCTAATAAATGCTGCGGTCCCCATAGAGTAATCAAATATGTGTCAAACATCTGATAAACAATACACATATAATATATATTTTTTTAAATCACGTTATGGAAGCCCTTTTTTGGGGAGAACATATTGTCTATATTATAACCGATTCACATAAAATATTTCATTTATTTAAAATGCGTCCTTCAAATGTGCATTGTCCACAACTTCAATGCAAAAACTCCAGGCAAACAAATGTGAACCACTGACTTAAAACAGCTACATGAAGCTGTATATCCTTGCAGCAAGCACAAGAATCATATAGGTGTCAGTGCACTGGTCAAAAATGACTTCAGTTTTTCGTCACTGCATTTTGGTTCCTCCTCCTTATCTTACTCTCAGTTGAAACACGTTCGCTTGGCGTTAGGCTGCTCTAGTCGTACATTTTGTGGAGGATTTGAAACATGTATTTGGTAACATGCTCTTCCATCTGCAACCGTGTGTAATATCAAGAAACACTACCGACCCTTCCAGGAATTTATATATTTGATTTTGTAATGGAACAAAGAGGACGCGGGGAAGCGATGATGAGAATACTGTGGATCGTGTGCTTGGCAGTTCTCCTTTTGTGTCGTGGTGCCTCTGCCCAACTGAGGTATTCAATTTCAGAGGAAGTTAAGGAGGGAACCGTGATTGGAGACATAGCAAAAGATCTTGGATTAGATAAAATCGCACTTAAAGACAGGAAGTATCGGATTGTTACTAGTGTGACAGATCCTCTTTTTTACGTGGATCAGAACGATGGCCTACTGTATGTGAGCCGAAAAATCGACAGAGAAAAGGTGTGCGAGCGGACCAGTACCTGTGTGTTGAATGTAAAGACCGTTCTGGAAAACCCGTTGGAGGTTCATTATGTGGGCATCGAGGTGTTAGATGTAAATGACAATTCTCCCTCTTTTCCGGAACAAAAAACAACTTTGGAGATTTCAGAATCTACGTTGCCTGGAGCACGTATTCCATTACATCCAGCCAGAGATCCAGACGGAGGACTGTTCTCTATACAGCAGTATAAACTTAGCTCCAATGACCACTTTCGTTTGGAAGTTAAAGACACGGGGGAAGATGGTAAAATACCTGTATTAATTGTTCAAAAATCGTTAGACAGAGAGATATCAGAAAAGCACGTATTAGTACTGACAGCGCTGGATGGGGGTAAACCGCCAAAATCTGGAGAAGTTAATATATTAGTAAATGTTCTAGATGTAAACGATAATGTACCTGTCTTCTCCAAAGATGTTTACTCAGTGATGCTCAAAGAAAACTCTCCCGTTGGTACAATAGTTGTTAAGGTAAATGCAACAGACTTAGATGATGGACGCAATGGTGATATAGTTTATTCGTTTGGTAATAGCGTAAATCGTAAATTTTTAAAGCTTTTTGAAATTAATCAATTCACAGGCGTTATATCTGTAAAAGGAACAATAGACTATGAAGAAAAGGACAAATATCAAATTGAAATTCAAGCATCAGACAACGGTCTGGCTCCTTTGTCGACACAGAAAAGTGTCCTTATTAAAATAGTTGATATGAATGACAACGCACCTGAGATTGAGATTACCTCTTCTTCCATTTCAATCCCTGAAGATTCCAGACCTGGAACTACAGTTGCTCTAATCAGTGTAAATGATTTGGACTCTGGTCTAAATGGAAACGTTATTTGCATACTAAGTGAAAATGTTCCTTTCGTTTTGTCAACGCCTTTACAAGCCAATATGTATTCATTAGTTACCAAATCCCCCCTGGACAGAGAGCAGCAGGCTAATTATATAATAACGGTAATAGCAAAAGATGCTGGACAACCTCCACTTTCGTCTGAAAAGACAATTACTATTATGGTGTCAGATGTGAATGACAACAGCCCAGAATTTGCTTCAAGCCCGTACACTTTTTATGTTACTGAAGGCAACAATCCAGGATCTTTGGTGTTTTCTGTGAACGCCTCTGATAATGATGAAAGTGAGAACGCACATATTAGCTATCATATTTTCAGAAATGGAAGCAAAGATAATACACTAGCTTCATTTCTGAACGTTAACTCAGAAACCGGAGAAATTGTGGCGCTGAAGAGTTTCGACTTTGAAACTCTGAAAACTTTCCAGTTCCGAGTTGTCGCCACAGATTCTGGAACTCCGTCACTCAGCAGCAACGTGACAGTGAACGTGTTCATTCTGGATCAGAACGACAACGCTCCAGTCATCCTGTATCCAGTCAGCTCCAACGGTTCTGCTGAAGGTGTGGAGGAGATTCCCCGCAACGTGAACGCGGGACACTTGGTGACTAAAGTCAGAGCCTATGACGCTGATATAGGATATAACGGCTGGCTGCTGTTTTCACTGCAGGAAGTTAGCGACCACAGTCTCTTTGGTTTGGACCGCTACACAGGACAGATCAGAACACTCCGCTCATTCACAGAGACAGACGAGGCTGAACATAAACTGGTCGTACTGGTCAAAGACAATGGGAACGTTTCTCTCTCAGCAACAGCTACTGTGGTTGTCAAACTTGTGGAGCCCAAAGAAGCTTTTGCAGCTTCTGATGTTAAAAGTGCAACAAAAGATGATGAAGATAATAATGTGACTTTTTACCTGATGATCACTTTGGGATCAGTTTCAGTTCTGTTTCTCATCAGTATCATCGTGCTGATTGCAATGCAGTGCTCAAAATCCACAGACTATACTTCTAAATATCTCCAAGAAACTAATTATGATGGGACACTGTGTCACAGCATCCAGTACAGATCTGGAGATAGACGGTACATGTTAGTTGGACCCAGAATGAGTATTGGATCTACCATAGTTCCTGGCAGCCATGCAAACACCTTAGTCCTACCTAACAGGAGGATAGAATCTGAAGAGGTAAGACCATATTTTACAATGGCAAAATATTTATTTGAATAATAATTCTTCAAAGTGGGCTATTATCCAATGCAAATATTTAATTAGGTAAATATTTGAAGCCGATTCAAATATTTTGTATGTCCAGCTAATTTTTAATATTGCATTTATAATAATGTAATGTAAATGTAATTTCTAATTACATTTGTATTATGATGTTGCGTCCTTGATAGAAAATGCAAGAGTTTAAGTTTCTACTGTATCCGCAATATAACTTCGGTTCACTTGGTGTCACTGCTTGTAAGAGCGAGAGACTGGGATGGACATCTTATCCGTTGGTAGTTTAGTGCTATTTCGTGATAGGGAGCGTTTGTGCTTCAAGACGATGGCTTCATGTCACATATTTCTGCATTTGGTCTTTCTTCGAATTTCTCTATAACGCAAGTTAATTGTTATTGTTGTCAAGATCGCGTGCTCTTGTGCAGTGTCACATTTATGTGTGGATCAACGATTCGTTCTCTTTTTGTCCCTTTTTCCGACTATGGCTCAAACTGAATGGATATGGCTGGAGCGCCTGCTCATCGTTAACGTATTTTTGGGTCTTACTTTGAATTTCACTTCAGCACAGCTGCGGTACTCTATTCCTGAAGAGCTAAGAGTGGGTTCCGTTGTTGGGAATATCGCTAAAGATTTCGGGCTGGACCTCAGCGCTTTGGATGCAAGAGGATTTCGCATTGTTTCTGGATCCGCTGAACACTTGTTTCAACTCAATAATAATGGCATCTTACACGTGAACCGCAAAATAGATCGAGAAGAGGTATGCGAACGGATCAGCATTTGTATTATTAACCTAAAGACTGTGCTGGAGAATCCATTAGAGGTGCACAACGTCGTCATTGAGGTTCTAGATGTAAACGACCACTCTCCCACCTTCTCTGACAATGAGACGCGTTTAGAAATATCGGAATCCGCTCTACCCGGGGCACGATTTCAGCTGCAAGCTGCCCGTGACCCAGACAGCGGTATGTTCTCTGTTCAACAGTATAAACTTAGTCAAAACGAACATTTTCGTTTGGAGGTTAAAGATAGAGGGGAAGATGGTAAAATTCCAGTTTTGTATTTGCACAAATTGCTAGACAAAGAATCTGCAAAAACTCACAGATTATTGCTTACAGCTGTTGATGGAGGGAAGCCTGCCAAATCAGGCACAATGGGAATCATCGTGAATGTTTTAGATGTAAATGACAATATGCCAGTGTTTTCCAAAGAATCATATAGTGCAGTGCTGAATGAAAATGTGCCTATTGGTACAACTGTCATACAAGTAAATGCCACAGATTTAGATGATGGTTTAAATGGGGAGGTGGTTTATTCCTTTGGGAATAATGTAAATCACAAGTTACTTAAACTTTTTGAAGTCGATCCTAACACAGGAGTGATTACTGTCAAAGGGCTCTTAGATTTTGAAACTAAAGACAGATATGAACTTGATATTAAGGCTTCTGATAAAGGGCCTGTTCCCCTAGCAACAGAAAAAAGTGTTATAATAACAATTGTTGACTTGAATGACAACGCACCTGTGATTGAGATCACATCTTTATTGAGTGCAATTCCTGAGGACTCCAAACCTGGAAGGACAGTAGCACTGATAAGTGTGAGTGATCAGGATTCAGGTGTCAATGGAAAGATTACCTGTTCTATAATTGAAGATGTACCATTTATATTGACACCGTCTTTACAAGAAAATATGTACTCTGTAGTTACCAAATCGCTGCTGGACAGAGAGCATCAGTCCGAATATGAGGTGAAAATAGCCGCAAAAGATTCTGCTGATCATCCTTTGTCGTCTCAGGTGACAATATCTGTTACAGTGTCTGATGTGAATGATAACAGCCCAGAATTTACAGCAAGTCCATACAGTTTTTATGTGACTGAAAACAATGCGGCAGGAGCCTCTGTTTTTTCTGTGAGCGCTTATGATCGTGATGAGGGGGATAATGCCCGTATATCATATAACGTTGTGAGAAATAGTGATGAACATACAACACTGACTTCATTTCTGAATATAAACTCTGAAAATGGAGAAATTGTAGCACTGAAGAGTTTCGACTTTGAAACTCTGAAAACCTTCCAGTTCCGAGTTGTCGCCACAGATTCTGGAACTCCGTCACTCAGCAGCAACGTGACAGTGAACGTGTTCATTCTGGATCAGAACGACAACGCTCCAGTCATCCTGTATCCAGTCAGCTCCAACGGTTCTGCTGAAGGTGTGGAGGAGATTCCCCGCAACGTGAACGCGGGACACTTGGTGACTAAAGTCAGAGCCTATGACGCTGATATAGGATATAACGGCTGGCTGCTGTTTTCACTGCAGGAAGTTAGCGACCACAGTCTCTTTGGTTTGGACCGCTACACAGGACAGATCAGAACACTCCGCTCATTCACAGAGACAGACGAGGCTGAACATAAACTGGTCGTACTGGTCAAAGACAATGGGAACGTTTCTCTCTCAGCAACAGCTACTGTGGTTGTCAAACTTGTGGAGCCCAAAGAAGCTTTTGCAGCTTCTGATGTTAAAAGTGCAACAAAAGATGTTGAGGATAATAATGTGACTTTTTACCTGATGATCACTTTGGGATCAGTTTCAGTTCTGTTTCTCATCAGTATCATCGTGCTGATTGTAATGCAGTGCTCAAAATCCACAGACTATACTTCTAAATATCTACAAGAAACTAATTATGATGGAACATTGTGTCACAGCATCCAGTACAGATCTGGAGATAGACGGTACATGTTAGTTGGGCCCAGAATGAGTATTGGATCTACTATAGTTTCTGGGAGCCACGCAAATACTCTTGTGCTCCCTGACAGGAGAAGAGCATCTGAAGAGGTAAGAATGGCCATATTTGTTCAAAGATATCTGAATACATAAAATCCCAAAGAATTTCACATATTAGGAAAGTAATTAGTAATCACAGAGGACATTAATAATCTGCATTATTTGGTCTGTGGTAGTACCTTAACACGGGGCTCCCCTGATGTTGTTGTTATTGTGTTATGTTAACCATAATATATGGGTCATGCTGCTTCTCTTGAGCCTTTCATTTGGGAACAGCATACCCACGCAAGTTTTCACCTTAGCCTTATTTTGGAATCCTGCATGCTTCTTTGTTTTGCTTTCCATGCCATTTTTAGAGAAGACAAACTTTAGGTAAGATGTAATGTATCAGGACATGTGTTTGTGTGTGTGCATGTAGGTCGTAAGCCTGCTCTGAGAGACAACAAAAGTGTCACTGAAACTTATGCATCACATACAGAAAGGTTAAGTTTAAAGTCTATCAGGGTGTGCACTGCCTTTCACCTGAGGACAGCTGAGATATGCTCCAGAAGACTGTTGTGATCCTGAATAAGATGAAGCATGTGGAGATGGATGGATGATGAATGGATGAAAAATTCAGTTAATCTCCAGCCTTAAGCATTCATTTAAATCACAAAGTCTGACTTGAAAGAAATACCTGGCTGGCACCTACACATAAACTGCATCATTTAAGAATGATTTTTGTATCTCTGTAGTGAATTTATGATATTTTTCCATGGTTAATTTTTCTTCCTTCCTTTCTCTACCATCAAATCTATTAGGGTTACATGTATGTAACAGCGTGTCACTGACTGCTTAGGAGAGTCACAGGAGGTGTGGTTTTGCTTTATTTGAGGTGATTTAATGGCCATTGAATGGCTGAGTCAGAGAGGAAAAGGGTCAAACTGAGACTGGGGCAGCTGTGCAGAGAACAGCATGCAGCCAGTCAGGTATAGGCTTGGGATACTTTGCCTCAGCATCTCAATTCATTGCAGGGAAGAGACGCAATTCATATATAATGCATTGTGTAATTTCATCTGATTGACATGTTACGCTTTGGATGTAAAAAACAACATGAAGTGATGGAGGTGTTTTACAGTATGTGAGACTGCTCCAGCAGTATAAGACTGATTGGCTTGAGAGAAAACCCTTATTGACTTTTTTTTTAAAAGGAAAAAAAGGTAACATTTTATCATATGTGTAAAGGTCTGCATGTTAGAGTACTGGGCTGATTCTCAGTTGAACACTGTGCGTTGCCCATAGCAACACACTGGGAGATCCACCTCTCCGAGTCTACTGGTTTCCACAGACTAGTGTGCACTCCTCAATCTTAGCAACAGCAGCAGAAGAGGATGAATGAGGAGGGAGATACAGAGAGAGAAGTGGAGGGGGGAGGGGAAACAGCACTGGTACAGATCAACTGTAGACATGTCACAATATTTAATGAAAATGGATTAGTTAAGGTAGAAACATGTGGCTTACTTTGATGAAATTGCCATTGTAAACCAGGCAGCAGATGGTGCATGGACAGAAGTAATAAAAAAAACCTTCTAATTAGATATTGTATTAAATGAGAATAATCTCTTTTTTTTTTAAATAATTAGGTTAAACATATAAGCAGGCAGAAACTACGTATTCTGTGGCATTGGATCATGTTGATGTTGAAAACTGAAGACATATTTTGACAACCTGAGTAGCATGTGAAATAGAGCAGCAGTGCTTAGCAGAGCACACGTGCAGGAAGACAAAGGATGAGTTCAGAGTCTGAGTGAAGCAGCGTTTTATGAAATAAAGAAGGTGAACACACTTCCTCAGCAGTTCCTGTGTCCAGTTCCATTCTCTACTAGACACCAGTAACATGCAAACATGAATATTTAATGTGCTTATGTTTCTGTGTGAGAGATAAAACCTGCAAGAGCTACCATGCGTATTGCAGTGCAGCAGCAGTGCTAAGCTGTGCCTGGACAGCAGATGCCCAGAAAAGATGTGATTAAAACGGAGTGTATGTTCTGACTAACAAATGTATTGTGATTTCAGTGGATCAGGCTGTCTGTCTCATTTAAATCCTGTGCTGATCATATGTCCCTGGTTAAAATATAATATATTTTTATGCTGCCGCCATGGTGTTGTGCTTCTTTTTATTTGGGTCACGGGAGTGGATGCAGGAGTCGATGGGATGAAACTACCATCAGTCATAATGCATGTGATTAAAGCAGGAACATTTCAGTGCACTGCTTTTGCTGATATTTATTTTGACTGCTATGAAACAGAAGCTGAATACGTTGACTGGGATTGCTTTTATTCCTGCTATTCCTTATATCATTTTATCCTGGAAGCTGTCTTTGGCGGGGGTGTGGCTTTCCGCTCCACTGGCTTTTCTCTTTTTGCTTGCCAGGCTCAGCAGATCTGTGCAAATCACATTTCTGTCTGTTGGGTGTGTGGAAACCATTCAAAGTCCAGGGAACCTAGTGTTGATGTGTATTTTGTCTCGATTAGTGTGGCTGAAAACTCTTTTCTCAGTGTGAAAATGGAGAAGGTGAAAAGGGAAGGAAGACTACTACAAAAATTGTGGCTACTTTTGAAAAATGCTGAAGTTAAGCAAGATCTACACCACACCTAGATAAGCATTTATAAATGAACTTTGTCGTTAAAATAAGAATTTAGAACTGATTTAAGGGATAAAAGTCAACGTTTCATAAATGTTTTATTGTGTTTATGAATAGAGTGAAATTAATTATTAATTAAAAGTGGGAATATTTAATTATCATATATTACATGTTATATATAATGTCTGTTTACACTTATGCTTTAAGGAGTTAGGCATTTACTCTAAATAATAAAGTATTTATTTTGCTTTGTCAAATGTCCAGAAAGTAACACGTTACTGTAGTCTTCTCCACTGTTGTAAGCTTGACTTCCAAACAATGACTTTTCTGTTTTGTTTCATATTGATTCCTTTATTTGTGCTTGTACTTCTTGTGTAGAAAGTATTGTGCATTTGTCATCAATTTAACATGAACAAGCCATAGGTGTATATGTTAGAACATACTGAGGCAAAACTTATTACACTCAAGCTTTTGCAAGTTAAATGTATCATTAAAACTACATTTCAAGTAAAATATAAAGATATTTTGATGGATTAGAACCCAGAAGTGTTATAAAGTATGCAGTAACTGTCATGCTATTAGCTGAGAACATGAACTTAACTCTGCCCGGCGGGAGTCTTTCTGTGTGGAGTTTGCATGTTCTGCTTGTGTAGGATCCTTCTACGTTCTCCGGCTTCCTCCCACAGTCAAAAAACATGCATGCTAGGTTGATTGGTTATTCTAAATTACCTGTAGGTGTGAATGTGAGAGCAAGTGTGGTTGTTTGTGTCTCTATGTGGCCCTGTGATAGACTGGTGGCCTGTCCAGGGTGAACCCCTGCCTCTCGTCTTTAATGAGCAGGGATGGGCTCGGGCAGACCCTCGTGACCCTGCAAAGGATAAAACTGGTATACAAAATGTGTGTGTGTGTGTGTGTGTGTGTGTGTGTGTGTATGTGTGTGTGTGTGTGTGTATATGTGTGTGTGTGTGTGTGTGTGTGTGTGTGTGTGTGTGTGTGTGTGTGTGTATGTATGTATGTATGTATGTATGTGTGTGTGTGTGTGTGTGTGTGTGTGTGTGTGTGTGTGTGTGTGTGGTGTGTGTGTGTGTGTGTGTGTGTGTGTGTGTGTGTGTGTGTATGTGTGTATGGATGGACAGATGGACCTAATTTTATGCAGGTGCTTTTCTGCATTTACACATGTATAACCTTTCTTTGAAACAAACTCATTAAGTCGTGCTCTGCCTTTGTCAAAATCTTTAAAAAATGTGGTGCTGCCTCCTCTCAGTTCACAAACCATTTTTTTAAACAACTGCAGGCCCTTCTTTACTAAATACAGTAAATCATATTGAAGCTTACTGTGCTGCTCCATCCAGTACTCCATATTCTGCAATTGTGTGTTAATCCCTCCTCTGGTTATGGAGCTTCTCTCTGTCTCCTCACTGTTCTTTTCCCGCCATACTGAGATCACTTGCAGCTTTCCTCATTCCTCCCCTCCCCCCATCTTAGTCTTGGCCTCCTTTTTTGTCGTTTTTATGCTTCCGTTTATCATTTTCTCCTTCATATGCTGCCCTTCTCTGTAGTTTTCTGACTGTCTTTCTGTATTTGGTCCCCTTCCTTGCTCCACACACATGCTCTTCAGCTCCATGCCGCTGTGCCTCATGCCTGTAGGGTTGTGACTGCGGATGCAGAATATGCTGTTGTGTGTCAGTAGGGCACGTTCCCTCTTCCTGCTCCAGCTTTGTTTGAGGATGGCGCCATTCATATTGAGGTCAGCAGCAATGATGGTAATCTAATTTACACACATGGTGCTGTACAATGAAAACAACCATGTCCACTCTTCACACATGCACACTCGCGCTCATGGACACACATGCAGCAGCACATACTCGCACGTGTCTAATCCCCTTTACTGAAAGGCACTTTCACAGTAGAAGGGCAGCTGGGTGGATACAGGAAAAGAGAGATAACTCAGGAAGAGGATAGGAAACTAATTCTTTGTGTATATGATGTATCAGAGATATAAATGAGATTTTCCATTTTACAAAAAGCTAGTTCACAAACATGACAAATGAGCAAATAATAATGCTGTCTGATCAAAATCACTTTTCCTGTGATTATTCTGGTAGCATTTCTGTGGTTTTGTAGTATTGCAGTAAATTATAGTTAGTGTATGTCTTTTGTTGGCCTGTGCAACATTAAATATGCGCTTTAATGATTGAATACTTTTCCTACACATTCATTTGCATCTGTGTGAAGAAAACTCAAACAGATGCATATGGTCTACGTATTCATTTGTATATGCCCATAGGTGTATTCTGACAGTTATTCTTTTTAAACTAGGGGTTACTTTTATTTTTTAAATGTGTTTAGTTCTCTCATTTCCTAAACTTTTAAACTACCTTCAGATTAAAAGAAAAAAAAAAGAAAAGTAGATAGATGATTTGTGGATACGGGTGATAAGAAACAAAAAACAACATTCATAATCAACATTTCACTTTCATATTTTTTTACCTCCACAGACACAACAATCTGACTGAACAGTTTTACAAACTATTGTACATCCCAGATGGCTATATCACTTTTTGGAAAATAATTCAGGAGCGGGGTTTTTCAACCCGGATCCTCAGGTCTCACTGTCCTGCATGTTTTAGATGTTTCTCTGCTCTAACACACCTGGTTCAAACCAGCCTTTGATGAAAAGCTGATGGTGATCAAAACATTTGAACAAAGCTGGAGCTGAAGCTGAGCAACATCTAAAACATGCACGACAGTGGGCCTGCAGGACCAGGATTTAAGGCCACTGTACTGGAGCACTGTCCCTTTTTTTTGGCATTTGTTTTTTTTATATTTGTCATCATGACTTAAAGCTTTGATTCATATCAAGAGCAGAACACTTTAATGTTAAGTAAACTCGATATATAAGGACAGACCTCTTATTTACGCTCCACTCTGCAACTCCACATTTAAAGTGCAGCATTACGAACAGACATGCTCGCATCTTATTGACTAAAAACCTCAAACTGCACTGCAGAGGTATCCGTACTTGCTGAGATTCACAATACTTTTCACCTAACTCACCAACACCAAATTACTTCAATGTCTGCAGAGAGGAAATGTCGATAAATAAACACAAACAGTCAGAGACAAAGAGGGCAGATGGGTTTAGTTTAAGCCCAGACATTAAACCTCAAAACATTTGCTGAATACAAAGAAAAGTTTTAATTATTACTCTTCCCAGGTTATGACACACCAGTCTAAATACTACAATGAAAAACAGTTTTCCAGTTCAGGTTGTCAGCTGTAAATGACTGGTTTTTAAAATAAAAGAAAACAAATAAAAAGAAAATAATAGTGACTTCAAAAGGAACGTGTTCTGATTTAACTGAGACTTGTATGAAAGCGTTAATCCAAAACATTCAGTGTTTCTTTCTGCACGAAACATAATTTAAAGGACGTCCTCCAATCACACTCAATGTGGCATTTTTAATCTACTTTAATCATTACCCATTATATCTTAAGAGCTAACAAGACAAACTTTCATTTCAGGCTTCATTCACAAGTGTGATGCAAGACTCATCTTCACAGTTTGTTTTACTCTCGACAGGTTCTCTACATCTCATTGTTATTGCCAAACCTGACAACTTTCTGTTGATACAGAGACAGAAAACTAATACATTCATGCTATTTTCTTCTACACACTGTTTATAAAGGAAAAAAAAAACATGTTAGACTCTCTCACTCCAGTCCTTGACTCTTGGTGTCGTTTAAGTTGGCCTGACCCTTCCTCCCTTCTACCGCTCAGTTATATAAGCGCTCAGTTAGTTATCCCTGCGGCCATTAACTCGTGACTGTGTGGAGGAGTCTGATGTAGTCAACCTCAGCACTGTCATTTTTGAAATTCTCAGAGGCATTTCTTCTGGGTGTGAGTTGGGTCAACAGATGAGCAACATTTCACTTTAAGAGACGCTGCACGCATTATGTTGAACTGCCATTTTTCAACTCCAGCTGGATGATAAGTGCTTAGCTCTGGACTCCATCATGATGATGTATTATCTTGTTTTGTTTTAAAAAATAGTAATGACATTCATTCAAGTTTCAGGTTCATCTGTTGTATATTTGTTTCTGATGTGAACCACTGCTTGATAAATATGTTAAGTGAAGTAAGTGCAAATAGTGTTTGTGTTTTCTTGTTCCTTTTGGCTGAATTAACAGAAAGCGGAACAGATGCAGGTCTGCAGAGCTGTTGTTTGGCATCAGTACTTTTAGAGCCACAACATCTGCTGCTTGGCTCAGGCCATCCATGCATGCCTGGAGGATTGAACTGACTGATGGGTCAACACAAGGGTACATAGGGAAGACACTAATTAAATACTAAATCAGTGAATTCACAACTGGCTGTTGTTGAACCCTATTCTCTGAATCTAGATCCTGAGGTTTAGATCTGGGGGTTGGAGCTGTGATCTCGGGTTATAAGAATGGCTGCACAGCTGAGGGAAATGCAGTGTTGGCTGTTTAGACATGGGAAGCAGCTTTGATAAGAGGATTGCTTTCTTACAGTATCTTTGCACTGTTCACTGTGGGGGTAAGAGGGTAAATGCCATAAATGCCATATACTTGTCTGATTAAAACCAGATGTTGACCATGAATAGAGGGGATCAGATGCTGGCTCTTAAAGAGATGTCTCACTGCAGGGTTCCTCCTCTCTTTATAGCTTTATTCGCCTCATCTGCTGATCAGATTGCATATCTTGAGTAATTACTCAGTTTTGTTTCCAATAAATCTAGTGTTTTTTAAATGTAATCTTTTAAACCTTTTGATGGAGGAGTTAAAAAGATTCTAGAGACAATTGCTTTCTGTTCTCCAGTATAGTGTGCAGTAGATTTTGTCTTGCATATTAAAAAAAGAATACGCCTCAGTGTATGACATCCGCCAGGTGTCATACAGTGAGTCCCATGTGTGCTTGAAAATTTAGTATTTAGGTACAGTATCAGTACAGCAAAAGATATGTTTATAATAATGATAATGATCATGTGAGCTATAAAGACAAGTTAGTGAAAAGAATACATAACTGAATGAGCAAGGATGTCTTTCAGAGAATCATCCTAAAGTAGGTGTAACGACCAAAATGAAATACGAAGAAACCCTCAATCCAGCTATAAAGATACAAGCAAGTGCATGCGTTCATTCACATATTCTTCATCTCCTAAATACATAATTCATGAAGATAGTGACCTAAATTTAACCTAAGAAAAAAACTATTCTGAACGAGTCAATTTTGGTCTTTGTATTTATTTCAATAGCGCAAACTTCACCTGGTGTAGATGGTAAATATGATCCCCCGACAAAACATTCTTCAGAAATACAAATTGTTTCAATATATAGACAGCTTGTGTACAGAGAAACATAATCCAGTGATGTCTGATCTCTGGACGATGAACAGGGAGTCGCTGTGCTCACATCAACTGTTTTCAATCGTATGACATTAAATGGGGCTTTAATGAGGAAAGATCATTCGAGCTGTGATTAAACCTAAAGCGTGAAATGTCTTCCTCATTTTGAAAATGGACCAAATGCCATCTGACTCCTTCTGGTCATCTCTCTGAAATATGAACCAGTGTGCTGTTCTGTACAGCGGGTGAGTCATCTCATCCCACATACAGCTTTTCATTTTGCTAAGTTGGTCTGCTGTATTTATTTTTAGGTGAACCATCTGTCCTAAAAATGAATCAGAAAAGTGAGCATTTGCTGTTAGGACTGTACTTTTGATATCATTTTGTCAGATCACAGCTTATGTGACGCCTCACTTATGCACATGTATGTTTATGAATGAGCTGATTGTTTCTCCTTCATTTATGAATTTCTCTTCTGTGTTTTTGCCATTTTATCTAGACTGGGATCTGCATGAATAAAACAAAGAGACATGGGTGTGGAGGATGAGTGTTAATGTTGTGAGCCTCCTCACTCCTATCCCACTCTCTCGTCCCTCTGGCAGCCTCTCTCTTTCCCCGCCTTTGTTCTCCTCATCACCGATACTCTCCGCATCCTTGTATCTGTCTCAATTTAACCTTTTTTTAGTTTCCTTGCCTTTGTAAGCTACTTAAGCAGTCCTTGTTTTTATCTTTATATCTCAATATTCTCATTTTCACACACAGAATCTCTTTCTCTGGTTTCTTTTATCCCCCCCTCCTCCTACACACATTAAAAATCCATCCTCTTCCTTATGCCCCCTCCTGTTAATTTTTGCAACTGCAAGCTTAAAGAAAATGTATGATAGTGTGTGTTTCGTAAGCTTATTTACTTACTCCCTTCTTCTTTTATTCTAATTTTTCTTGATCTCTGACTGTCTTTGGTTTGGTTGATAACTGTTGTTGGAATACATAGCTTTGCCTTTTTGTCTTTCACTGACCAGAGCTAATACAAATTCATTCAAGACCTTGACTTCAAATAAATAACTGAAAATAACTATTAACATTTAGAATCAGCACACAAATTAATTATAATGATTTAAAAACTTTCACTGTGTTCTGTCTGATGTTAGTGTATTTTTGCACTAAAATTTAAAATATATATTAAATATTTCTGTTGACCTTTCCCCCAAAAAATAAAAAATAAAAATCAGATGTTTGCTGCTGTTTGTAATGTTCAATTATTAGATCACTTCCAAGACATTACTACAACTTATTCAAATTCTGGTCACATTTGGTGTAGTTTTTCTTTTTTAAATGAAGCAGCAATATGTTAAGATGAAACAAGTAATATAAATGAAAACATTCTGGGTTGTTGCATTATGAGTTGCACTGTAGACTCTGTAAAATTGTGTAGATTTGGCTGCAGTGTGTCTACAGCAGCGTGGTCAGTGTGCAGTCCTGGTCTCACTACAGGACTTTTATTTGCATCATTTGTTGTAGTATTTAGTTCACAAGGATTTGACAGGCGATAACAAGACCCAGTATCAGATGATTCATTTTTGTCAACTGCGTCCTTTTTATGCACACTAAGATGAAGATTAATGGTGCAATGTTGATCATAATAAATCAAGAAAGAACTTTATGGGATAGAATTAGCCCAAAACAATATTTTAGTTGTTTATATTTATTTAGTCTTGAGTGCCGGTGCTAACCCTAACATACATTGCATTGTCCTCCAACAAAGAATTAATATTGCTGTTGTTTATGTTATTGTTTCCACAGTAATATTTAGTAGTATCAATAACGATAATTACAACAACAACAATAATAAATGTGTAAACTGTATAAACGGTATTACACAATAACAACATGTAATACTTCTAGGTTCTGTGTAAAAAGAAGCTATTTACTTATAATGCATCACCTCTGTGACTCTGTTTCAAAGAAGAAAAAAAATCCTGTCCAGGTATTCTTTATTCTGCTACTGCTGTCAGTATTCCCATTTGACCTGGATTAAGGCTCCTGCAAAGTGTGTGAAGTGACAATTTTACTATGTTGCTCCTCTAATGCGATTAGTTGGAATCATCTTCACAATGCATGAAGCCTAATTTTTTACAAGCTGCAGCATGTAACATGAGCTGGAGTGCCACTCAACCTTATATCCCAGTTTTAGGTCCTGCCAGCCTTTTTTCTCTTTTACTCAACGTTTCTTTATTAAAAAAACAAACAGAAAATTCTCCTACTTCATCACTGAAAACATTAAAATGATTGAAAGGGTATTTACTCTACTTGTGGTCTACAATAGTGTTTGTGTTCACATATTGCTCTGAATTATATGGTGAGGTTGTTTTGGATGGTGGCGTCCTGAAATCAGTAATACATTTGAGCATATTTATTCCTTGAATCCTTTTCTATGTCAGTTTCAATCCTATTCAGGGTCACAGAGAAGGTGAGGCCTATCCCACCTTTCAACAGGCAAGAGACAAGTTACACCCTGAACGGTCCATAAAGGTTCCACACAAGGGCAGATAATAAAAGCAAAAATGTACGCTCACAGTTGCACCTACAGTAACTGTAGAATTACTAAACAAGACGGCGTGTTTCTTGGACTAAAAGAGGAAGTCAGTCTACATGGAAAAACAAAACACATGCACAAGGAGAGTGCAGTATTGTAATCGAACTTTACAACCAGGAACCTTCAGAGTGAGTGCTAACCACAGTGAGGCACAATGTAACTGAATGATACAACAAATACGGCCTCTTAAACTACGAGGATGAATTCAACGACACTGACAAAGAAAGGTGGCGGTGGAATTTATTTATGCAGTGAGCACTGCATTTAAATAGAATACATTGTAGGTAAGGAGTTTATATGTTTTTCTTTACTTCTCTATTTCTGGACACAGAAAAAAACATACATATCCCCCACCAGCATGTCACAGACAGAGAGAGAGCGAGCTTTAACTAAAATGCATACTAATGCTGCATCTATTTTGTAAAGAAAATTATTAGTTAAACGTTATTTGGAAATGGTCTGATTGCCCTTCCTACCCGTTCCTTCCTAACAAAGTGATCACTCTTGACTGATTAACAAATCAGTTTAATAGCAGCACCTGTCTGCTACTTCCCCTCAGAATTCATATGGAGACATTAGGTTTGACTGTTTCTGCAGCTTTTTTTTTTTTTTTTTTTAATTAATACCGTCTTTTGTATCTGACTATAATCTCATTATATACTTACTGAGCCTCTGAGTATTGATCCACAGATAGCAGGTCCAGTCCCTACCTGACTTTCAAACTGATAAAGTTAAAATGATGTCCTTTTACATAAAATTAAGTACCTTCCTTTTCACACAACTCCATAAGTGTGCTTTGGTTTTGATGTTGCTATTTTCAGAAAGTTGCAGCCTAAGCTTAAATCATTGACATGTCATTATTTTAGAAATTGTTATTACTATTTATAACAGAAAGTGGAGCAACTTCACAAAAAAACATATTCCAGGCGTTTCAAGCATGAGATTCTCTGCAGGGCAGCACTCTATTCAATTATTCATTTTTTTTTTCTTTCAAGAAGTGGTCCATGTCCCAGTGCAGCAGGCTTGCACCTGCAATGCACGTCACATCCAGCACTGCCTGCTGCAGATTCTATACTGCATGACTAGTAGGAAAAAAAAAAATGGATATCACATGATACACATGCACAATCTTTTTTAGATAGGGAAATATGAGTACATATAAACCAAGGTTAAAGAACCAGTTTCCTAATCTGTGTGTAAAAAGAAAAAAAAACAATAAATAAAATGAAATAAAGAATTATTATATGTGAGTACTATTTCAAATATGCCATATCAGTATTATCTTCAGCTGCCACTGCTAGACTCCTTTCCTTTTCTGTTTTCTGTTTCGATATGCATCAGTTGCACACGACTTTAGAGGCATTGTTAGATACAGTGTATCCACATTTCCCTTTCTGTCTGAGGCAGTTGACATTTTAATATCCGCAGGCAAAATGAATGTTTAGTGAGCATGAAGGTTGTGAGAGTAGCTACAGCAGTGATGCAAATTCTGATGCGTGACTGTGCTAATGTAATATAAGCTGTATATTGTCGCTTGCCTCTGACATCAGCATGTCTGCAGATGGTGGGTTTGATTTTAAGAAAAAAAAGAGTGGGGGAAAGGACTCCCTCTTGTGGCGATACGTGTTTACTACATCTTTATATGTGCTAGTTTGTGAGTACGTTCGAATGCATTATTTAGCATGATGCCACCGTGTATGTGCTAATGTTTTATTATTTTATTATTGAGCCTCTGTGTCATATTGATCCATAAATAGCAACCCCTGTCCCATTTTTCCACTTTGTCTGATTTAAGCCACGCAATGCATATCCTCATCCCCAGTAAACAGTTTGCTTGACAAATCTGGGTTATCCATGCTTCAGAATAAAGTGAGATTTAGTCCTAATCCCCCCACCCCCCCAAAAAAAAATTGTTTCACTGTGAGCACTGAGAGGAAGACAGAAAGAGAGATAATGAATGTATATGGAACATTTGTGCCCATTATATTACATGTTTAATAAAATAGATAAAAATGCCAAAAGAAATTATTAATTTCACTGAAGTGTGAATTATGTTTTCAGTTCTCATTAGCTTGTATGATTATAATGAATACCAATGACATTTACAGGGGATGAGTAGTAAGTGCTCACATGGTGATGTTTTATTGAGTAGGATCCAGGGAGTGGCATTGACAGGGGCTGCATGTGTGTTGTCATGGATACAGGAGGGGGGATACGGAATCAATTTTGGGTGCTGTGAAGGAAGCATATTACCAGACTGACACTGCCTTTGTTGCCAGGCACAATGTTTAGCCAATCAAAGAGTCCATTACACTTACATTGATACCAGCTGTCAAATCAGATCGTGTTACCTTTGCTGTTACCAAACCTTACTGCACAGCATCACAACATCTTACTGGTAGCAGTGATTCATGAGCTATTGCTCCACAGTAAACTGTGATTTTTTTTTCTGCTGTCATAATTTGTAAGTTGTATGAAATAGCAGAAAAATATTTGTTTTCATTTAAGAAGCATTTAGTGTGCACAGACCTTTTTTCCCTTCCCATTTTGTCTCTCCTTTTTTCACATGTAAAGCACATAAACACTGTCTGTTCCACAAATCTTGACACATATATGCTTTTATTTATGTTGTATAGTTGCCTTTAGGGAAACTTTATTTTTTTAACTGTTTTATTGTTTTATCAACCTAAATTCTGGAGTGACACCTCTGGATACTGACAATAACAATAGCATGCTGCTTCCCTTACTATTTACAGTAGAGTAACTCATCTATGATTTTTAGGCTTTCTGCTAGTACATTCCAAATGAGTGAACATTGTGTTCCACTGTGTTAGTATGCCTCTCAGGGGCGTGCAGCCGTGCAGACCTGTGAATATGTGTGGGTGTGTGCGTGTTTGCGTCTGTATGCGTGCCTGGGCATGCTCCATATTGCTGTGTCCTGGTTTTCATCTTGTTCCGGCACATGTATCAGCAGAACCGCCCCTGTCCTACTTACTCCAGAAACCAATAGAGGCAAGTGCAGACTTGGCAATGAATGATTAAGTAATAGTGGGATTAAACACGGATTGATTCTTCTATTCCTGTCTTCAGTTCGCTTTTTACTTTTCATATTTCACATAAACTATCCTACAGCGGATTTCTTGGTCCACATGTTCACACTGGCTCTAGTCATCATAGGGCACTCATTGCTATTTTTAGAATTACTTCTCTTCTATCTGTTGTTGTTTTTGTCTCTTTTTGTGGCTCTGTCTGCAGCCCCTCCTTCTCCCCAGTGTTTCCTTAATGTGTGTGTGTGTGTGTGTGTGTGTGTGTGTGTGTGTGTGTGTGTGTGTGTGTGTGTGTGTGTGTGTGTGTGTGTGTGTGTATGACTTCCCTATTTTGAATCATCCAATTATGTTATCAGTTAATTTGAGCCTTTAGAGCACTTAAGGGTGTGGTTTTAGTTAAACTGTTAGTATGGTCTGGTGCTGCATAAGGCAATTATCACAGCTGCGCATCAGAGAATCACTGAAGATGTGGATCAATGAATCAGGCTCAGCACAAAAAGAGAGACTTAAAAGTAAAATTCTACACATGATATAGTGGTTTGGCAGATAAAAATAAATAATAAAAAATAAATTCAAACATATAATAGATTACTCCCTTGTGTCTTGATGAAACATATCAGTATATTGTCAGCTGAGGCAGGATGTGCTATACACGCAGAATGCTGATTGTTGGTGGGTCAGAGCGAAGGTCACCACAGCGCTGGCTTAGAGAGAGAGTGCAGTGGGTTGGGCATGGCAGAATCCAAAGGTCAGGCTTTCCGAGGTGTTGTGGGGGTGGACTGAAGAGGCTTTGCTGCAAACCTGTCATCATGACTGAATATGCTGCTGCAGTGCTACACGGCCAATGCGTGAGCATCCCAACTACAACCTGGGACAGTTTGGCTTGACACAAATAAGAGCGTAATTTTTGTCTGCTTCAGTAGGTGTGTGCGTGTTTTTTATATGCCTGTCATAAACATGTGTCCACATTAATTTAATGAGGGAAAAAAAAGAACTATGCAGAACGTAACAGTTTAGTTTGTATACAATTCAATGTGTTGTAAAAGCTGAACTCAGGTTTCTGCATTAGCGTGTGTGGGGAGTGAGTGTGAGTTGCTATATGCATCTTATGTCTGTGACCAAGATGGCGTTGCTATGGAGACAAAAGAGTAGTGCACAAGGAGAGAGGAAATGGAAGCGGGGGGAGGCTGAAGCTTGGTTAGACAACACCCTTCCCCCCAATCACACTCAGATGAATGGAGCAGTACACACCCTTACAACAAACACTTATTCACAAGCACGTGACAAACCCCATGCCAATATAATGGCCAATAAAGTAAAAAAAAGAAAAATATTTATATATTTTTTTTAAAAAAAGCATAAGATAGGAGTGATATAGAAACTGATGGCTATATATGATGGTTGCCTTTTTGTTATGCAGTAGGTACACCTGCAACGTGCTTTTGGCTGCTCCCATTGCTGTAACCACCTCCTCTCTATACGTCCACTCTGCCCCTTTGATCACTCTGCCCATGGCGCTCTCTACAGTTTATCCTTTATCTTGCTCATGTGAACACTTGTCCTTGCAACCAGAGCACACATGGCACACATTTACTGAACATTTGTGTTTAAAATGCACAGCACCCCATGTACAGGGAGCACATATTGTGTATTTTCCTAAGCCATAATTTATTCACTATAAATTATTCACTAAATGTGATTATCATATCTTCAGGGAAACTGACGTATCAGTGCATACAAGGTTTATAAATAACATTGAAAAACTAACTTCCTAAGGATTAAGTCAAGTCGAGTCAGGCAAAATGTTACAGTTAAATCAACATGTGTTGGATACTTATTGCATGGATTTGTAATTAATATGCATTATTTATGCATTAGTATGTAAACAGCTATTTTGATTAATTGGCCATTCTGCAGATGTATTACAGGAGGTATACATATTATTATATATTCACCATCTCTTGAATCATCATGACCTAATAAGGGTATCCTTTGCAAGACCTGATGAGCATACATGGTAATACACTGAATCTTCTAACAAGTTGGATACAGTGCTACTCCTCGTTTCTCAGGCATAGTTAATTAAATTAACAAGGATTAAAAATGAAATATAATTTACATATTTTCAATGCAGGCATTAGTTGTCTGTGTAAACATGAAAGCTCTCGATATTTTCTAAAAGGCATTGCTTTATATTCTTGACAGCTCATAATGTCATGAATCATAAATACACACAGTTTTTCCTCATATACATTAGGAAATAGAACACAGTGGTCACCCAGTGTGAGTCAATAATATTATTGCATTGGGTCTTTCACAGATGACTGTAGCGTTATTTATTTATTTATTTTTTTAATATCAAATCATATTTCCTTCTGAGTGGAAGTAGGACAGTAGTTTCTGCATCTGGGGCTTAATCCTAGGATTACAAATGAGGGGATGCTTATAAGCACATGGTTGTTGTTGTGTGGAAAAACAGTAAAATACCCAAAAAATAAACTAGCAACAGTAGATTTATCTGCATTTAAGCAGTAAAAAAGTATTATGCAGCCATTTCTTGCACAACAGGCTGGCAGGGAAAACCGTAAAAGAGAGATGTCTGGTCCAGCAAGAAGATTGTGTAGGCTACTATGGATTTTTAGAAGCCAAAGTACATTTTGATTCTTCCAAATGCATAGATTTCCACAGAAATTGCACAAAGATCAATTTAGATTTAATCCAAACTCTATCTTTGCTGACAACACAATGCTACTCAACGCATAAAATGTACATATAGAAGGAGACACTAAGATGTGCTCTCCATGGTGCTGAAAAAGAAAAAAAAAGAGAAAAGAAAAATAAGTTTATACAGTTCTCATATTGGCTGAGCTGTTCAATTGTCCGTTCGTATTTTTTCTTATGTTTTTTTTTATTGTTTGTTTATTTGAATATGTATTTTCAGTAACTAAATAACTACTTTAACAGGATATGTTCACTGTTTTCGGCATAGGCGCTTTCAACCCACTTTGCGCCGCTGTTGATCCATCAGAAGCAGCCCTGCTTAGTAATACAACGAAGCCCCTCCTGTTTTCAGATGACAGAAACATCTGCTCAGTCTTTGTTATAAAGGCTCTAAGGGCGGTGGAATAAACGCAGAATCTTGCGGGCAAACTCGATAAGGATTATACATATCTCTTTGCAAATGCAGATGATTTGAAGTCAATTTACTCATTGGCTCATATTGGAGAAAAATGTCTTTGACTTGTAAATGGACCTATCTTGGGACATGTTTGTGCTTTTTTCTGCAAAACTGTTTTTGGCGAACGGTGGCTGGGCAGCTCATATATTCCATCTCGGAGGAAGTAATCGCCGGCACTCCTGTTGGAAATATTGCAAAGGACCTAAGCCTTAATATTCAAGATTTGGAACATCGCAGGTTTCAGATCGTTTCTGGATCTAAGAAAAAATTCTTTGAGGTAAATCTGAACACTGGTGTTTTATATGTAAGTGAGAGAATAGACAGAGAGGAGCTTTGTGCGGAGGAACCTAAATGTGCACTCAGTATAGAGGCTGTAATAAACAACCCGTTAAAGCTTTATCGTATTGATGTTAACGTTTTAGATGTAAATGACAATGCTCCGTCGTTTACTACCAAATTCCAAAATTTGTATATTGCGGAGAGTACTTTGCCAGGGGTGAAATTCGCATTATCTGAAGCGAACGATGCAGATGTGGGAAGAAACGCGGTCAGTACTTACAAACTAAGCCCGAGTGAACATTTTTCTTTGGCGATTCACAAAGCGGGAGACAGTGTGTCTCCTGAGTTAGTGTTGCAGAAACCATTAGACAGAGAAAGGCAGGCTGTAATCACCATTACATTGACCGCGGTAGATGGAGGGAGTCCGCCTAAATCAGGCACCTCACAACTTGTTATTAATGTATTAGACATTAATGATAACATCCCGATATTCAGTGAGTCTCTGTATAAAACAAGAATTCACGAAAACACGCCCCTTGGCACAACAGTAATCGCTGTGAATGCAACCGATTCAGATGAGGGCCTTAATGGCGAGATAGTTTATTCGTTAAGAAGCAAGGACCAAGATCGGGTACTTCACATCTTTGAAATTGAACGTGAGACTGGTGTAATTAAGGTCAAAGGAAATATTGACTTTGAAGAAAGAAAGGCTTTTGAGGTACGTGTTGAGGCCAGTGATAAAGGGCAGCCCTCGATGTCTGCTCATTGCAAAGTACTTGTAGAAGTAGTGGACCTTAATGACAATGCTCCTGAAGTCACAGTGACGTCATTACGTAACACCGTGAAAGAGGATGCTACAGCAGGGACCGTAGTTGCACTTGTTTCGGTTTTGGATAAAGACGGTGGAAACAATGGTGACGTAAACGTCCTGATTAAAAACGAGGTCCCGTTCAAACTTGAAACAAACTACAAAAATTATTATTCGTTGCAAGTTGATGGGCCACTTGACAGGGAGCGTGTTTCTAACTATAACATCACCATAGTTGCCTATGATAAAGGGAGCACGTCACTCTCCAGCACAAATGTAGTTTCCATACAAGTCTCTGATGTTAATGATAACGCACCGCAGTTCCCTGAATCGATCATAAATATGTATGTGAAAGAAAACAGCGCAGTTGGGACAGTAATAAAAACAGTGACTGCAGTTGATGCTGATATTGAAAAGAACAGCCAGGTGAGCTACTCGTTCTTACAAAGCAATGGGAACACAGCTTCCTCATCTGCAATGGTGAATATCAACTCGGACACTGGCGAAATAGTGACCCTGCAGTCTTTTAACTATGAGGAGATAAAGATGTTCACGTTTAATGTTCAGGCCACCGACTATGGTGTTTCTCCACTAAGCAGCAACGTGACTGTGAACGTTTTTATTCTGGATGAGAATGACAACAGCCCAGCAATTCTAGCTCCTTATTCTGAACAGGGCTCTCCAATCAGCGAAACCATACCCTATACTGCTGAAGCAGGGTATTTTGTGGCAAGGATCAGGGCTGTGGATGCAGACTCTGGATACAATGCTCTACTGTCTTATCATCTCTCTGAGCCCAAAGGAATAAACTTATTCAAGATCGGAACCAGCACTGGAGAAATCAGGACTAAGAGAAGAATGAGTGACAATGACTTAAAATCTCACCCTTTGGTGATTTTGGTGTCGGATAATGGAGAACCTTCTATGTCAGCTACTGTGTCTATAGATGTGATGGTGGTTGAAAGCATTTCTGACATCCAGACTTCGTTCAGACATGTGCCTGAAAAAGAGGACAACTTCTCTGATTTGAACCTGTATCTGCTGATTGCCATAGTGTCGGTTTCAGTGATCTTTCTGCTGAGTGTCATTAGTTTAATAGCTGTCAGATGCCAAAAAACGGACGGAGGCTTTGGCAGATACAGCGCCCCGATGATCACTACAAACCCAGACGGGAGCTGGTCTTATTCTAAAGCTACTCAGCAGTATGACGTGTGTTTCAGCTCGGACACACTGAAGAGTGACGTAGTGGTGTTCCCCGCACCATTTCCACCTGTAGATGCGGAACTGATCAGTATTAATGGAAGAGACACTTTTACCAGGACGCAGACTTTACCCAGTAAAGAAAAGGTAAGTTGATGTGTTGTGTCATTGGTTCATTTTTGCCATGTTAAAAGACATCTAAAAAATTGACATGATACTTCTTATGTAAAAGGGGAAAAAATGTTGTTTAAAAGGACTGTTTGACGAGGTGTTTTGTTTTTATGTCTATTAGTACACGAACCACTTGCACTATCGAAGTGAAAATGTGAGACATGCATGACGTTGTCCATGGTACTGAAATTAGTATCACAGCGTGTTGTCGAAGTCATGTGAATAATTATAAAATTAAAAATATGGCTGTTATTTATTATGCTCAAAACGTTTGAGAAATCCAACATCACACACACACACTCACACACACGCACACGCACGCACGCACACACACACACACACACACAGGCAGTTATGTACTGCGCATAGCATATATTTGCACTTATTCAAGAAGGGCTTTGTGCCTTGAGCTTTTTCACGTCACATCACTTTAAATCTTTTAATTTTTCAGTTTTATGGTGTATGTAGTTACTTTAAATACCCACACGGTGACATTGGAGACCATCACATTTTGATGTTCTGTAGGTTGGTTTAAGCCACTCCCAGATTTACCGAATTGTATTTCAGAGGGCTTTGTGACAAAGAGATCGAGAATGGACAGTATAGAAGCAATTTTATCTGTGGACCTTTAAAAGCAATTACACTGGATTATGATTATTTTTGATGATCAATATATATTCCGTTGATTTTGGAGTTCCCAGTCCTTATGACATGTCGTAGAACTGGATAACATGTCGACACAGAGGATACGTGTTTCTTGGATTTTCTTTGCGGCTCTGATTTTGCAGTGTTGCTTGAAACTGGTATGTGGGCAGCTCTCTTACTCCGTATCAGAGGAGGTAAACCCGGGGACATCTGTGGGAAATCTCGCTAAAGATCTAAACATTAACGTTCATGATTTAAATGCACGTACGTTTCAGATTGTTAGCGGTTCAAAGAGATATTTTCATATAAATCTGAAAACGGGCAGTTTGTATGTAACTGAAAGAATAGACCGAGAGGAGATTTGTTCGAAGGTTGAAAAATGCACCGTTAATTTAGAGGCCGTGATCAATAATCCATTAAAGTTGTATCGTTTAGAGATAAATATCGTGGATATAAATGATAATGCGCCATATTTTCTTGAAAAATTGCAATATATTAATATTGCAGAAAGCACTGCGCCTGGAGGGAAATTTGGGTTAATAGGGGCATCGGATCTCGATGTAGGAAAAAATGGTGTGAGTACATACAAGCTTAATCCAAATGAGTTCTTTTCTTTAGAGAGCCACAAAGGAGGAGATAGTGTGTCAGCAGAGCTTGTGCTCCAAAAAACCCTAGACAGAGAAAAACATCCAACTATAAAACTTGTAATTACCGCTATTGACGGCGGAAACCCTCCCAAATCAGGAACATCGCAAATTGTTATTAATGTTTTAGATAATAATGATAATGCTCCGGTATTCAGTAATTCTCTTTACAAGACAAGCATATCTGAGAACTTAGCGGTAGGCAGCACAGTGATTGTTTTAAGTGCAGTAGACGCTGATGATGGCATAAATGCTGAAATAGAATATTCTTTAAGGAGTAAAGGCCAAGATCACATTTTAAGCCTATTTCAAATTGATCCTGAAACAGGCATAATTTCAGTCAAAGGGAAGATCGATTATGAAGAAAACCCTGCGTTTGAGATTCATGCTCAGGCTAGTGACAGAGGCCAGCCGCCGATGTCTGCTCACTGTAAAGTGTTGGTAGATGTAGTGGACATGAATGACAATACTCCTGAGATCACTTTAACGTCACTGTTATCAACAGTGAAAGAAGACGTGCAGATGGGAACAGCTGTCGCGCTTGTTTCTGTGTTGGACAAAGATGGAGGGAAAAACGGTGCAGTAAGAGCTGTTATTAAAAACGAGACCCCATTTAAACTGGATACTAATTATAAAAATTATTATTCGTTAGTAGTTAATGGCTTGTTGGATAGAGAAACTATACCAGAGTACAATGTCACTATAATCGCAGCCGATGAAGGGACTCCACCGCTTTCCAGCACCGCAATCGTTCATATTCAAGTATCTGATGTCAACGACAACCCCCCTCACTTTTCGGAACCGATACTTAATGTTTTTGTGAGAGAGAATAGTCCAGTTGGTGCAGTTATTAAAAAAGTGTCTGCAGTTGACGAAGACATTGATGAAAATGGTCAGATAAGCTTTTCAATTGTAGAAAGTAATAATAATCCATTACATTCATCTTCGATGGTAAATATAAACTCACAGACTGGCGATATAGTTAGTCTACAATCTTTTAACTTTGAAGAGGTGAAAAAGTTCCAATTTAAAGTTCAGGCAACGGACTCCGGTGTTCCTCCTCTTAACAGCAACGTGACTGTCAACGTTTTCATTCTGGATGAAAATGATAACAATCCAACTATTCTCGAGCCTTATTCTGATCACGGTTCCGCTTACACTGAGACCATCCCCTATTCTGCTGAAGCAGGATACTTTGTGGCCAAGATCAGGGCAGTTGATGCAGACGCTGGATACAATGCGTTGCTTTCGTATCATCTTTCTGAGCCCAAAGGAAATAACCTGTTCAAGATCGGAACCAGCACCGGAGAAATCCGGACTAAGAGGAGAATGAGTGACTATGACCTTAAATCGCACCCATTGTTGGTTGTGGTTTCTGACAACGGAGAACCTTCCCTGTCAGCTACTGTGTCTATTGATGTCACGGTGGTTGAAAGCACCGCTGACATCCAGACTCCGTTCAGACATGTGCCAATAAAGGAGGACAACTTCTCGGATTTGAATCTGTATCTGCTGATCGCCATCGTATCGGTGTCGGTGGTGTTTCTACTGAGTCTGATCAGCTTAATAGCTGTCAGATGCCGGAGGACAGACGGAACCTTCGGAAAGTACAGCGCGCCGATGATCACCACCAACCCTGATGGGAGCTGGTCTTACTCTAAAGCTACCCAGCAGTATGACGTGTGTTTCAGCTCGGACACACTGAAGAGTGATGTAGTGGTTTTCCCTGCACCGTTCCCACCTGCAGATGCGGAATTAATAAGTATTAACGGAGGAGACACTTTTACCAGAACCCAGACTTTACCCACTAAAGAAAAGGTAAGCTATACAAGAAAAGCCAACGTCCTACAATTATGTTTTCACACTGGCTCTGTCCGTCAATGCTTTTCTTCTCTTTATATATTAAGTTTTGTTTTGTTTTTTTCACAAGTGTGAAATATATATTTTTTTAAAAGTAAGAACAGGATTTTTGTTTTTTGTTCTGGAATAATGTCTAAACGCAGGCTGTAGTGGTACCTGGGCCCGAAAAACTAAATTATTTGAAATCTTCAGGCTTTGCATTATTGATCCTCAAAGTATATCCTGTTTTATATGGTGTCAATATAAAGACCGTGGTTTATTTTATTTGGTATGTTATCTTTTAATTACACCTGATGTTAATTTGGTTGGATAAAATTCTTATTTGAGCTCATTTGATCATTTTTGTACCGTGGAAGAAAAAACGGAGTTACAGGCAAAGATAACATAAGTGTTTCTATACACAGATTCAATTATATTTATGCATTTAATGACTGCACCTAGCACAATGTTTTGAATTATGTATAAATTATATTTCTACTTTGTTAACCTACTTTCTTGATGTATCAGTAAAAGTTGGAAGACTTAAAGTAGGTTTGTATTATGTTTTATTAAAAATTGATAAGATTCAAAAATCAAGAGCATGTTTGTAATTCAATCTAATAATTATAACGCAAATTAATACATTATAAATATAAATTTAGAAGGATTATAGTGACTGTTGTGTAGTGTTAGTCTGACTAATTAAAAAACATAAGTACAATTGTCACTGTTCAGACATATCTGGACATGGTGACAATTTTGCTGTTTTATTACAGTTTTATTTGTAGGTATGTTATATCACCACATGGCGTCACTAAAGACCGTGACATCCGGGAACTGTGTCAGACAGTATAACTCCTCCCAGAAAAAGGATGATGCTTCTCTTCATTGAGAGGCTTTGTCAGTAGAAGATGCCGGACGGGTGAGCAACGGTGCTTCCAGCTGGCAGTTAACATACAAAGGACTGGATTTCTGTTGCTACCTATTTTCCTTCTTGGGAGCTTGGTTTTAGATTTGAATGTATCAGTATCTGGTTTGGATTTAATTATGCATTTCTTCAGACAAATTAGTCATTTTAGGGCTTGTTTTGTGGTCGTGCTTCTCAGTTATGGCTGGAAAACGGTGTCCGGACAGCTCTCTTATTCCATCTCAGAGGAGGTAAACCCGGGGACTTCTGTTGGAAATATCGCAAAGGATCTTAATATCAATGCCCAGGATTTGGAGTCTCGCATGTTCAAGATTGTAGGTGGATTAAAAAGGAAATATTTCGATGTAAATATGAAGACGGGTGTTCTTTATGTCAATGAAAGAATAGACCGGGAAGAGCTCTGTGCAAAGGCTGCAACATGTACTGTAAGTATAGAGGCTGCAATTAACAACCCTCTAAAGCTTTATCGTTTAGAAATAACAATAAAAGATATAAATGATAACACGCCTACTTTCTCTGAGCAACTGCAGTCGATAGATGTCCCTGAAAATACTTTACCAGGAGTAAAATTCGGACTGATAGAAGCATCAGATTTGGATGTTTGGAAAAACGGAGTTAATACATACAAGCTAAGTAACAACGATTATTTTTCATTAGAAATACACAAGGGAGGAGACAGCGTATCAGCCGAACTGGTGCTGCAGAAGTCGTTGGACCGCGAGAAAGACTCTGTGATAAAACTCACACTGACTGCAGTAGATGGAGGAAATCCATCAAGGTCAGGGACCTCACAAATCATTATCACCGTTTTGGATATTAATGACAATCATCCTGTTTTCAGCAGGTCTTTATACAAAATTCAGATTGCTGAAAACTTGCCCCCAGGGTCTACTTTTATGACTCTGAATGCAACAGATGCGGATGAGGGTTTAAACAGTGAAATTGACTACTCTTTGAGAAAGAAAGGTCAGGATCGTGTGTTAGATCTATTTCAAATTGATTCTAAAACAGGCGCACTTTCAGTCAAAGGTACGATTGACTATGAAAAAAACCAAGCCTTTGAGATTCATGCTCAGGCGAGTGACAGAGGCCAGCCGCCGATGTCGGCTCACTGTAAAGTGCTGTTAGAGGTAGCAGACGTAAATGACAATGCTCCTGAAATCACTGTGACGTCACTGTTATCGACAGTGAAAGAAGACGTTCAAATAGGAACAGCTGTTGCGCTTGTTTCTGTGTTGGACAAAGATGGAGGGAAAAATGGGGCGGTCAGAGCCCTTACTGGACACGGGCCCCCTTTCAAACTGGATACCAACTATAAAAATTATTACTCTTTAGTTGTTAGTGGTTCATTAGATAGAGAGACAACCGCTGAGTATAATGTCACCATAGTAGCAAATGATGAAGGCACCCCAAGTCTCTCCAGCACCACAGTAGTTAATATTAAAGTATCTGATGTCAACGACAACCCGCCTCGCTTCTCGGAGCCGATACTTGATGTTTACGTGAGAGAGAACAGCCCAGTAGGAGCAGTTATCAAAACGGTGTTTGCGGTTGACGCAGACGTTGGTGAAAATGGTCAGATAAGTTATTCATTTTTACAAAGTAACAATAACCCATTACATTCATCTTCGATGGTAAACATCAACTCGGAGACTGGAGATATAATCAGTCTACAATCTTTTAACTATGAAGAAATGAAAACGTTCCAGTTTAAAGTTCAGGCAAGAGACTCGGGTGTTCCTCCTCTCAGCAGCAACGTGACTGTGAACGTTTTTATTCTGGATGAGAACGACAACAGTCCCGCGATCCTTGCGCCGTATTCTGATCACGGTTCAGCTTACACCGAGACCATCCCCTATTCCACTGAAGTAGGATACTTTGTGGCAAAGATCA
Organism: Xenentodon cancila; assembly: GCA_014839995.1. NCBI lineage: Eukaryota > Metazoa > Chordata > Actinopteri > Beloniformes > Belonidae > Xenentodon > Xenentodon cancila. The sequence continues at coordinate 16,056,018 of CM026205.1, read as the reverse complement.
GGGCTGTGGACGCAGACGCTGGATACAATGCGCTGCTTTCTTATCATCTGACTGAGCCCAAAGGAAACAACTTGTTCAGGATCGGAACCAGCACCGGAGAAATCAGGACTAAACGGAGAATGAGTGACAATGACCTGAAATCGCACCCTTTGGTGGTTCTGGTTTCTGACAATGGAGAACCTTCCCTGTCAGCTACTGTGTCTATTGATGTCACGGTGGTTGAAAGCACCGCTGACATCCAGACTCCGTTCAGACATGTGCCAATAAAGGAGGACAACTTCTCGGATTTGAACCTGTATCTGCTGATCGCCATCGTGTCGGTGTCAGTGGTGTTTCTACTGAGTCTGATCAGCTTAATAGCTGTCAGATGCCGGAGGACAGATGGAACCTTCGGAAAGTACAGCGCGCCGATGATCACCACCAACCCTGATGGGAGCTGGTCTTACTCTAAAGCTACCCAGCAGTATGACGTGTGTTTCAGCTCAGACACGCTGAAGAGTGATGTCGTGGTTTTCCCCGCCCCGTTTCCACCTGTAGATGCGGAATTAATTAGTATTAACGGAGGAGACACTTTCACCACAACCCAGACTTTACCCACTAAAGAAAAGGTAAGATTATATTGGTCTTATGTTGTTTTGGCATATGTTTTCCTAAATAATAGTACAGATTAAAGTTACGAAATGCATGTAAAGTCGCACGGGAAAACTGCTATAAATATGCTGCACTTTTAAACTAATTTCTTAGCTTTTGATTTTGAACATTTATGGTGTCATTTCAAACGCATATAATTAAATTTAAAAAAGCGAGGGTGGAGTTTTTGTCACACTGGCGTGTTTGTGAACAGCATACACCCTATACATATTATTATAATATATTAATATGTTTGACATTTTGTGAATGCTAAAAACTCACAGCCCATACTGTTGAATGTTCTAATAGAAATTGCATTGTTTGATTAAAATTTTAAAGAAAATATAATGGTGTTTCTAAATATATGCTCTTATTTAATGTAGTTCTCTCTCATATTTATTATAAGGCGGTTTCCAATATAAACCATTACTAAATGTAGTTCTTGCCAGTGTCCACAGGAGGACATTGTAGACCGTTGCATTTGGACCTGCAGCTTAGTGGCACGGGGCTCCTCCCAGATTCAGATGAGGATGGTATTTCTAAAGTCAAAGACAAAGAGATTCAGAAGGGAACGGAGCTCGGGATGAAAACGTGTTCTTAAAACAAATATACATTTAATATTGTCTTTCAGTATTCAGTCCGGACGACCGAATTCATCTGAGTACGTTTCCTTGTTGTGCGTCAGTATGAATACACCGGGAAGATGGACATCTTTGAGGATATTTCTCGTCTTGGTGTTGCTGGATTGTTGTTGGGAAACGGTTTTTGGACAGCTCTCTTATTCCGTCTCAGAGGAAGTGAATCTGGGGACCTTTGTTGGAAATATCGCAAAAGATCTGAGCATCAGTGTGCAGGATTTGGAGTCCCGCATGTTCCAGATTGTTTCTGGATCAAGAAGGAAATATTTCGAGGTAAATCTAAAGACTGGGGTTCTCTTCGTAAACGAGAGAATAGATCGAGAAGAACTCTGCGGTGATGAAGCTAAATGTTCACTTAGTTTAGAAGCCGTCATCAATAATCCACTTAAACTGTACCGAATTGAAATTACAGTATTAGATGTAAATGATGTTTCTCCGTCATTTCCAAGCACGTTTCATTCAATGAACATCAGTGAGAACACAGCGGTAGGGGCACGATTTCCCATGGATCCTGCTGACGACGCAGACGTTGGGAAAAATACTGTACATACCTATAAGCTTAGTCAAAATGAATATTTCTCCATGAATACACATAAAGGAGACACAACAACTCTGGAGCTAGAGCTTCGGAAAGTTTTAGATCGAGAAAAGCAGTCGTTGATTCAACTCACACTGACCGCTATTGACGGAGGAACACCTGCTAAATCCGGCACGATGACCATAGTGGTAAATGTGTTGGATATTAATGACAACGCTCCTGTATTCAGTCAAACTCTGTACAAAGCCAAAGTGCATGAGAATGTTAAGTTGGGCACATCTATAATAACAGTAAATGCTACCGATTTAGATGCTGGCCTAAACGGAGAGGTGTTATATTCATTCAGTAAAGTAGGGAGAGGAAAACAGACAGATATTTTTGATATTGATGAAAAAACTGGGACCGTGACAAATAAAAAGAACATCGATTTTGAAGAGAACAGTGCTTTTGAGATTCAAGTACAAGCAAGTGATGGAGCATCCACTCCTCACACGTCACATGCCAAACTATTAATTGAAGTTGTAGATGTTAATGACAATGCACCCGAAATATCAATAACATCGCTGTTAAACTCGATAAAAGAGGACGCGGCCATTGGCACCGCAATTGCTCTTGTTTCAGTATCTGATAAAGATGGTGGTAAAAATGGGATGGTGAGCTGTAAAATATCAAATAGTGTGCCTTTTAAATTGGAAACAAATTATAAAAATTATTATTCCTTAATTCTAGATGGACCTCTTGACCGAGAGACTTCACCTGAATATAATATAAGCATCACAGCTACAGATGAAGGCAGCCCGCCTCTCTCCAACACCCGCGACATTCATGTACATGTTTCTGATGTTAATGATAACAAACCTTATTTCACAGAAAAAACAATCAATGTATTTATCAAGGAAAACAGTCCAATAGGAGAAGTTTTGAAAACAGTATCAGCAGGAGATGCAGATTCTGAGAAAAATGGTCATGTCACGTATTCTCTTGTACATACTGACAGTAATTCATTACCACTTTCTACAATGGTAAACATAAACTCAGAAACTGGAGACATAGTTAGTCTTCAGTCTTTTAACTATGAAGAGGTAAAAACATTCCAGTTCAAAATTCAGGCCACAGATTCGGGCGTCCCTCCTCTCAACAACAATGTGACTGTTAACATTTTTATTCTGGATGAGAACGACAACAGTCCTACAGTTCTGGCGCCATATGCTGAGCATGGAGCTGTTAACAGTGAGATCATCCCCTACACTGCTGAAGCAGGATACTTTGTTGTAAAGATCAGGGCTGTAGACGTGGACTCTGGATACAATGCTCTTCTTTCTTATCATCTGTCTGAGCCTAAAGGAAGCAACCTGTTCAGGATTGGAACCAGTACTGGAGAAATCAGGACTAAGAGAAGAATGAGTGACAATGATCTCAAATCTCACCCTTTGGTGGTTCTGGTTTCTGATAATGGAGAACCTTCTCTGTCAGCTACTGTGTCCATTGATGTCACGGTGGTTGAAAGCACCGCTGACATCCAGACTCCGTTCAGACATGTGCCTGTAAAGGAGGACAACTTCTCTGATTTGAACCTGTATCTGCTGATCGCCATCGTGTCGGTGTCGGTGGTGTTTCTGCTGAGTCTCATCAGCTTAATAGCTGTCAGATGCAGAAGGACAGATGGAACTTTTGGCAAGTACAGCGCCCCGATGATCACCACCAACCCTGATGGGAGCTGGTCTTATTCTAAAGCTACTCAGCAGTACGACGTGTGCTTCAGTTCGGACACATTGAGGAGTGACGTAGTGGTTTTCCCTGCCCCGTATCCACCTGTAGACGCAGAGCTGATCAGTATTAATGGAGGAGACACTTTTACTAAAACTCAGACTTTACCCAACAAAGAAAAGGTAAGACAATAACTGCTTAATGCGTGTTTGGGTATATGTTTTCCTTAAGTAAAGTACATAATTAAAGTTGCGGATGGTCCATGTAAATTATTTGGGGATTTTGCAAAAACGTATTGTAAACCTGCTGCACTAATAACCTCATTACTTACGTTTGGTCATTAATAATTATGTTGTAGTAAATCAGTGTGGATGATTGTGGGGTTGTGGGGTTTACAATAGACAGAAATAAGAAGAATAAAAACTCAGTCAGAAACATAGAAGAATGACGATACGTTCTCAAGCCTACCAACAATGAATCAGCAGAATAATTGTAAACAAAGTCCGAATATGTCACATGAACATATTCTTAAATATACATGTAATAGACCTGAGCTTAAAGAGGGAGACCGTACACAGAGCAATGGGCGAGGTTGGAGATTTTGTCAAGGTGGACTTTTTGTGAGATAGATAGATAGATAGATAGATAGATAGATAGATAGATAGATAGATAGATAGATAGATAGATAGATAGATAGATAGATAGATAGATAGATAGATAGATAGATAGATAGATAGATAGATAGATAGATAGATAGATAGATAGATAGATAGATAGATAGATAGATAGATAGATAGATAGATAGATAGATAGATAGATAGATAGATAGATAGATAGATAGATAGATAGATAGATAGATAGATAGATAGATAGATAGATAGATAGATAGATAGATAGATAGATAGATAGATAGATAGATAGATAGATAGATAGATAGATAGATAGTATGGTGTTTAAAGACTTACACCTAAAACTGACATCATGTAAAGCTGAACGTTGTATTAGATACCAGACTATATAATGATATGTATGAAGAAAATATATTTAATATAAGGCGGTTTCCAATATAAACTTTTACTGAATGTAGTTCTTGCCAGTGTCCACAGGAGGACATTGTAGACCGTTGCATTTGGACCTGCAGCTTAGTGGCACGGGGCTCCTCCCAGATTCAGATGAGGATGGTATTTCTAAAGTCAAAGACAAAGAGATTCAGAAGGGAACGGAGCCCGGGATGAAAACGTGTTCTTAAAACAAATATACATTTAATATTGTCTTTCAGTATTCAGTCCGGACGACCGAATTCATCTGAGTACGTATCCTTGTTGTGCGTCAGTATGAATACACCGGGAAGATGGACATCTTTGAGGATATTTCTCGTCCTGGTGTTGCTGGATTGTTGTTGGGAAACGGTTTTTGGACAGCTCTCTTATTCCGTCTCAGAGGAAGTGAATCTGGGGACCTTTGTTGGAAATATCGCAAAAGATCTGAGCATCAGTGTGCAGGATTTGGAGTCCCGCATGTTCCAGATTGTTTCTGGATCAAGAAGGAAATATTTCGAGGTAAATCTAAAGACTGGTGTCCTCTTCGTAAACGAGAGAATAGATCGAGAAGAACTCTGCGGTGATGAAGCTAAATGTTCACTTAGTTTAGAAGCCGTCATCAATAATCCACTTAAACTGTACCGAATTGAAATTACAGTATTAGATGTAAATGATGTTTCTCCGTCATTTCCAAGCACGTTTCAGTCAATGAACATCAGTGAGAACACAGCGGTAGGGGCACGATTTCCCATGGATCCTGCTGACGACGCAGACGTTGGGAAAAATACTGTACATACCTATAAGCTTAGTCAAAATGAATATTTCTCCCTCAATGCACATAAAGGAGACACAGAACCCGTGGAGCTAGTGCTTCGGAAAGCTTTAGATCGAGAAAAGCAGTCGTTGATTCAACTCACACTGACCGCTATTGACGGAGGAACACCTTCTAAATCCGGTGCGATGACCATAGTGGTAAATGTGTTAGACAATAATGACAACGCTCCTGTATTCAGTCAAACTCTGTACAAAGCCAGAGTGCATGAGAATGTTAAGTTGGGCACATCTATAATAACATTAAATGCTACAGATTTAGATGCTGGTCTAAACGGAGAGGTGTTATATTCATTCAGTAAAGTAGGGAGAGGAAAACAGACAGATATTTTTGATATTGATGAAAAAACTGGGACCGTGACAAATAAAAAGAACATCGATTTTGAAGAGAACAGTGCTTTTGAGATTCGAGTGCAAGCAAGTGATAGAGCGTCCTCTCCTCACACGTCACATGCGAAACTATTAATTGAAGTTGTAGATGTTAATGACAATGCACCTGAAATATCAATAACATCGCTGTTAAACTCGATAAAAGAGGACGCGGCCATTGGCACCGCAATTGCTCTTGTTTCAGTGTCTGATAAAGATGGTGGTAAAAATGGGATGGTGAGCTGTAAAATATCCAATGATATACCATTTAAACTGGAAACAAATTATAAGAACTATTATTCTTTAGTTGTGGGCGGTCCTCTTGACCGAGAGACTTCACCTGAATATAATATAAGCATCACAGCTACAGATGAAGGCAGCCCGCCTCTCTCCAACACCAGCGTCATTCATGTACATGTTTCTGATGTAAATGATAACAAACCTCATTTCACGGAAGACAGAATCAATGTATTTATCAAAGAAAACAGTCCAGTAGGAGCAGTTTTGAAAACTGTATCAGCAGTTGATGCAGATATTGAGAAAAATGGTCATGTCACGTATTCTCTTGTACATACTGACAGTAATTCCTTAATGGTAAACATAAACTCGGAGACTGGAGACATAGTTAGTCTCCAATCTTTTAACTATGAAGAGGTAAAAACTTTCCAGTTTAAACTGCAGGCCACCGACTCGGGTGTTCCTCCTCTAAACAGCAACGTGAGTGTGAACGTTTTTATTCTGGATGAGAACGACAACAGTCCATCGATTCTGGCCCCATATTCGGAGCAAGGTTCAGCTTACACTGAGACCGTCCCCTATACCGCTGAACCAGGGTATTTTGTTGCAAAGATTAGAGCTGTGGATGCAGACTCTGGATATAATGCGCTGCTTTCCTTTCACCTGTCTGAGCCTAAAGGAAACAACCTGTTCAAGATCGGAACCAGCACTGGTGAAATCAGGACTAAGAGGAGAATGAGCGACAGTGATCTTAAAACTCACGCTTTGGTGATTCTTGTGTCGGATAATGGTGAACCTTCTCTGTCAGCTACTGTGTCTATTGAAGTCATGGTGGTTGAAAACACCGCTGACATCCAGGCTCCGTTCAGACATGTGCCTACAAAAGAGGACAGTTTCTCGGATTTGAATTTGTATCTGCTGATCGCCATTGCGTCAGTGTCAGTGATCTTTCTGCTGAGTCTCATCAGTTTAATCGCTGTCAGATGCCACAAAACTGACGGTGCATTCAGCAGGTACAGCGCCCCGATGATCACCACCAACCCTGACGGGAGCTGGTCTTACTCTAAAGCTACTCAACAATATGACGTCTGTTTTAGCTCAGACACACTGAAGAGTGACGTGGTGGTTTTCCCCGCCCAGTTTCCGCCTGTAGATGGAGAACTGATCAGTATAAATGGAGGAGACACTTTTACCAGGACTCAGACTTTACCCACCAAAGAAAAGGTAAGAGGCTCGTGAAATTATTTATTGCCTTTCGAGCTTTTTAATGTGGAAAAATATTTAAGAGGTGATTCGCTTATTTTATTGTCAAGGACATCCTACATATTTACACAGAGTTTGGTTGTTAGGCTTTATTAAAATTATATAAACGAAAAATATTAAGCAGTACCTATACACATGAATTATTATTATTAATATTATTATTACTACACCTTTTAATGGCAACCACTCTTTATAATTTTTTTCGCACTATCTGTAGTTCTCTGCTTGACAGCAAGTAGACGTTTTTCATTCATTCATGCTCACTCTTTGCCAGACCAAATTTACGTAATCAGTTCTGAAAAATGCGTTTATTTACATTAAAGTAGCGTGAAAAAGTATCAAACATCTGATGAAAAATATTTTGAAGCTTTCTACCAAAGGCCTGCATTCATTTATTTTTTTTTCAGTAAAGAGCATGTTTTTATTACACACCATACTTATGATTACAACATTGCAACATTTTTTCCTTTAGTCGCTTTTTATTTGATATATTTGTGAAGATATCCGAACTCCCGAGTAAGCTAAATAAGAATTTTAATGCTGTTGGATAAATAATTACAAAGATTCCTCTCTTTTTTCATTGAAGTTATTAGATCCTTCATTTGAAGTAATACAAGGGAAGTTCGATTTTCTACTTTAGACTTTAGTAGGTACATGTGGTATGTTCTTCTGATAAATGTCCACATGAGGACTCTACAGACCACCGTTTGGATGGTCTCTGGTTGCACAGGACTCCTCCCAGATTCAGTGGATGATCGCTCTGTGCTTTGTTAGAAAGAGAGATTGCACGACAAAGAGCGGACGCTTTGCTGTGAAAATGCCGAGAAATCTATTTGGAATATTTTTCCTTTTATTCTAATCTCGTTTTACGCTTACATTTTGTCTTGGTTCGTTCGTATGTGCCGCTTCTATGCCTGAAACAATGCATTTACGGAAAAGAACAAGCTATTTATGGATATATGTATTTTTTGCACGACTGGATTGTTATCTGGAAACCGTCTCTGGGCTCACTTACTCCGTTGCAGAGGAGGCAAACCTCGGGACTGTTGTAGGAAATGTCGCAAAAGATCTAAACATCAATGCCCAAGATTTGGAGCCGCGTATGTTCCAGATCGTTGCTGGGTCTAAGCGAAAATTTTTCGAGGTAAATCTAAAGACCGGTGTCCTCTACGTTAATGAGAGAATAGATAGAGAAGAACTCTGCGGTGTTGAGGTTAAATGTTCACTTACTCTAGAGGCTGTCATAAATAATCCTCTAAAATGGTATCATCTTGAAGTTATTATTTTAGATGTCAACGATAACTCCCCGTCATTTCCCAGCAGTTTCCAGACTATTAATATTACAGAGAACACAGCGGCAGGAGCAAAATTTATTTTAAAACGAGCTCACGATGCAGACGTAGGAAGAAATTCAGTTAACAGCTACAAACTGAGTCCAAATGAGTATTTTTCTCTGGCTACACACAAAGCAGAGACTGTAACTGCCGAACTGGTGCTTCAAAAAGTTTTAGACAGAGAAAAACTGTCGGTGCTAAGACTCACATTAATTGCCATTGATGGAGGAACACCAGCTAAATCAGGCACTATGACAATTACAGTCAATGTGTTAGATATTAACGACAATCCTCCAGTATTCAGTCAAACTCTCTACAAAGCCAGTGTCCATGAAAACGTAGAGGTCGGAACATCAATAATAACCCTGAATGCTACTGATTTAGATGCTGGTCAAAACGGTCAAATATCGTTTTCTTTTATTGAAATAGACCAAGGGAAGCAGATTGACATTTTCAATGTAGATGAAAAAACGGGCACCGTGACAAATAAAAAGAACATCGATTTCGAAGAGAATGGAGTTTTTGAAATCCGAGTACAAGCTAGTGATGGGGCTCTCTCACCAATGACCTCACACGCGAAATTATTGATTGAGGTTTTAGACCTTAATGACAATGCACCCGAAATTTCTGTAACATCGCTGTTAAACTCTGTAAAAGAGGACGCGAGCATTGGCACCGCAATTGCTCTTGTTTCAGTGTCTGATAAAGATGGTGGTAAAAATGGGATGGTGAGCTGTAAAATATCAAATAGTGTGCCTTTTAAATTGGAATCAAATTATAAAAATTATTATTCATTAGTTGTGGACGGACCTCTTGACCGAGAGACTTCACCTGAATATATTATAGGCATAATTGCTCAAGATGAAGGCAGCCCGCCTCTCTCCAACACCAGCGTCATTCATGTACATGTTTCTGATGTTAATGATAACAAACCTCAGTTCACAGAAGACACAATCAGGGTGTTCATGAAGGAAAACAGTCCAATAGGAGTTGTTATGAGAACTGTGTCAGCTACAGATGCAGATATTGAGAAAAATGGTCATGTCACATATTCTCTTTTTCATAGCAACAACAATTCATTACCACTTTCTACAATGGTAAACATTAACTCAGAAACTGGAGACATAGTTAGTCTTCAGTCGTTTAACTATGAAGAGTTGAAAACGTTCCAGTTTAAAGTTCAGGCCACAGATTCAGGTGTTCCTCCTCTCAGCAACAATGTGTGTGTGAACGTTTTTATTCTGGATGAGAACGACAACAGTCCCGCGATTTTACCACCTTATTCTGAGCACGGTTCTGTAAATACTGAGAGTGTTCCCTACACCGCTGAACCAGGATACTTTGTGGCAAAGATCAGGGCTGTGGACGCAGACTCTGGATTCAATGCATTGCTTTCTTATCATCTTTCTGAGCTCAAAGGAAACAATCTGTTCAGGATCGGAACCAGCACTGGAGAAATCAGGACTAAGAGGAGAATGAGTGACAATGACCTGAAAACTCACCCTTTGGTGATTCTTGTGTCGGATAATGGAGAACCTTCTCTGTCAACTACTGTGTCTATTGATGTCATGGTGGTTGAAAGCACAGCAGAAATCAAGACTCAATTTAGACATGTACCTATAAAGGAGGACAGCTTTTCTGATTTAAACCTGTATCTGCTGATCGCCATTGTGTCTGTGTCGGCAATCTTTCTTCTGAGTCTCATCAGCTTAACAGCTGTCAGATGCCACAAAACGGACAGAACTTTTGGCAGATACAGCGCCCCAATGATCACCACAAACCCAGATGGGAGCTGGTCTTATTCTAAAGCTACTCAGCAGTATGACGTGTGTTTCAGCTCAGACACACTGAAGAGTGACGTGGTGGTTTTCCCCGCCCCGTTTCCGCCTGTAGATGCGGAACTGATCAGTATTAATGGAGGAGACACTTTTACCAGGACTCAGACTTTACCCACCAAAGAAAAGGTAAGGGTAGTGTTTTTAGTGACTTATAACTATTTGACACCTTTTATAAAAGCTGTGAATCTTACCCAAATCTCGACTTCTGACTTTACCTTTTCCCATTTTGCTACCCTTCCAATGGCACAAGAAATATATTGTTTCATGTTTTTGTGTTTTCCATGTTATATCCACTGGAGTGTTTCCTGTCTGCTACTTTTCACATTTTTTCCCATCTATAACAGTACCCATTTGGTGTGGTGTGAAATTCGCTGTCCATGGTGCTGTAATTTAGAGGTTGCCAGGCATTTAAGGATTATATTGTTGGTGTGTTGCGAAAGTTTAGTATACATTTAGTATTAATCTATTCTTCTTGGATATGAGCTAATAGTTTAAATGTTACATGTTTAGCACATTTTTTTTCATCATTATTCTTTGAGTGTTTTTTGAAGATTTGTTCCACTGACCAGGAACGTGTATTTTCTTACAATTTTTTTTTAATAGTTGGACAATTATGTAGTGAGTTTTATCATTATTTGGTAACATTTCTCTCATCTTGTAGATGTGAATTGTTTGCCTTTGTAAATTTATACTTAAATATACTGAACAAACAGTTGTTTTTCACGTTTTTGATGTTGAACTGTAAGCAATAGTGGATCGATCCCTGAGACTCATCAGTCATCAGTCAAGAGGCAAAAATTCAGATTAAATGAGGAGGACTAGATTACCTTTATTCATACATAACACAATACATAAACGGTATGCAATAATGTTTGTTAAAAGACCGAGGACTAACTATATATCCAGTCTCTGAGTTTAAAATATATCCGTTTTCAAAAAGCTATTGAAAACATCCTCTTCCAGGAGCATCTCCCGTCCTCTTAACTTGCTATCGAATCAAACCACACCAACCCTCTTGTAACTACGCCTACTCTGTAATTTATTTATGCAAGTTATGTTTACTGTAGATTGGTCGTTATCCCAAACTGTACGTTGCTTTGGATACAATCGTCAGCTATTTGTAATGTAATATAATGTAATGCCATGCTCCTCGCTTTCCGTTACCATTGAAATTGAAAAAGTATCAATGTTCTTACCATGGTGATTGAATATGTAATAATTAGACAACTCCATGCGGGGGCGCTGTAGACCATAACATAGTGACTGTAGTCATGAAGCCCATCCCAGATCCTAAACGTAATGATTTCTTGATGGGCTTGAACACAAAGAGACATATAAGCACAGTTAATAGGCTGGGAGTTTAGCCTCACCGTGGACAGTTTCGAAGAAAAGAGAACACAAGCTCCATCATTATTGGATATCCACTGCGCCAAATATACTGGTTTCAAATCCAGTTGGATTATGCATCGACTTCATAGAAATTGCGCGTTTTCCTTTGTGTTATTTGTGCTGTTGGATTGTTACTGGGATAGGGTGTCTGGACAGCTTTCCTACTCCATATCCGAGGAAGTGAGCCCCGGGACATCTGTGGGAAATTTAGCCAAGGATTTAAATATTGGCGTCAATGAGCTCGAGTCTCGAATGTTTCAAATTGTTACCGGATCAAAGAAAAATCACTTGAAGGTAAATCTGAAGACGGGTGTTCTATTCGTCAGTGACAGACTAGACAGAGAAGAGCTGTGTGCAAAGGCTACGAAATGCACAGTTAGCTTGGAGGCGGTGATAAATTCTCCGTTAAAGCTGTATCGTTTAGATATTAATATTCTAGATGTAAATGATAACCGTCCGTCTTTTAGTACAAAATCGCAAAATATGGAGATCGCCGAAAGCACATTACCTGGGACTAAATTCCTTGTGCTATCAGCATATGATGCAGATGTTGGAAAAAACGATATCAGTACCTACAAATTAAGTACCAATGATCATTTTTCCTTGTCAGTGAACAAAGGAGAGAGAGTGTCTGCTGAATTGGTCCTTCAGAAACCTTTAGACCGAGAAAAAACACCTACTATAAGATTGACTTTGATTGCGGTAGATGGCGGGACACCCCCGAAATCCGGAACATCACAGTTAATTGTTAATGTCTTAGATATTAACGACAACGTCCCAATATTTTCTAAACCTCTGTATAAAGCAAATCTGACTGAAAACGCGCCGTTTGGTACTTCAGTCATAACAGTCTCGGCTACAGATGATGATGAAGGACCAAACGGGGAGATTTCATATTCACTTAGCAACAAAGATCAGGACCATGTCTTGAACTTATTTCAGATTGATGAGCACACGGGCTTATTGACAGTTAAAGGAAACATTGACTTTGAAGAACACCCAGCTTTTGAAATCCGCGTGCAGGCCAGTGACAAAGGCTATCCTCAAATGACATCACAGTGCAAGGTACTAATAGAAGTGTTGGATCTGAATGACAACACTCCTGAAGTATCTGTTACTACACTTATCAACACGGTAAAAGAGGACGCAAACGTCGGTACGGCTATTGCACTAGTGTCAGTACTGGACAGAGATGGGGGTAAAAATGGAGTAGTTCGCTGTAATATTAAGGACGACAGCCCCTTTAAACTGGAGACAAATTATAAAAATTACTACTCTTTGGTAGTAGATGGGCAGCTAGACAGAGAGAGCGCTTCCTATTATAACGTGACTGTCATAGCCACAGATGACGGAATCCCTTCTCTCACGACCACAAGGGATTTTATTGTTCATATATCCGATGTCAATGACAATTCACCTTATTTTTCAGACACTGTGTTCAATGTATTTTTAAAAGAGAACACTCCGGCTGGAGCCGTTTTAAAAACGCTGTCTGCATATGATGCAGACATTGATCAGAACGCTGAAGTGAGATATTCCATACTGGAAAGTAATTTACTACGACTCTCTACTATGGTAAACATTAACTCAGAGACAGGAGATATAATCAGTCTGCAGTCTTTTAACTATGAAGAGTTAAAAACGTTTCAGTTTAAAGTTCAGGCCACAGACTCTGGTCTTCCCCCGCTTAATAGCAACGTAACTGTGAACGTTTTTATCATAGATGAAAATGATAATAATCCAACAATTCTAGCATCATATTCTGAGCACAGTTCTGTCATTAGTGAGACCGTCCCCTACACGGCTGACGCAGGATACTTTGTGGCAAAAATTAGGGCTGTGGACGCCGACGCTGGATATAATGCGCTACTTTCTTATCATCTGACTGAGCCTAAAGGAAACAACCTGTTCAAGATCGGAACCAGCACGGGAGAAATCAGGACTAAGAGGAGAATGAGCGACAACGACTTGAAATCTCACCCCTTGGTGGTTGTGGTTTCTGATAACGGACAACCTTCCCTGTCAGCATCTGTGTCTATGGACGTCTTGATCGTTGAAAGCACTTCTGATATCCAGACTCCGTTTAGACCTGCGCCTATCAGAGAGGACAGCTTCTCAGATTTGAACCTGTATCTACTAATCGCTATTGTGTCCGTGTCAGTGATCTTTTTGCTGAGTCTCATCAGCCTATTAGCCGTCAGATGCCACAGGACAGAAGGCACCTTTAGTAGGTACAGCGCCCCGATGATCACCACCAACCCAGATGGGAGCTGGTCTTATTCAAAAGCTACTCAGCAATATGACGTTTGTTTCAGTTCAGACACACTGAAGAGTGACGTAGTGGTTTTCCCTGCACCGTTTCCAACCGTAGATGCGGAGCTGATCAGTATTAATGGAGGAGATACTTTTACCAGAACTCAGACTTTACCAAATAAAGAAAAGGTGAGTCATTAAAACCATTTTTGTTTCACCGAATATTAAGCATATTTTTGGAAAATGGAGCGAATGGCTATATATTTTGTGTTTTGACTGATGGCTCGACTTGTGTTGATGCGTGGTTTGGCTTGTTGTGAAAAAAAAAAGAAAAAAGTTTTGAGTCATGTCCAGCAGATTGCTGTTGGTTCTTGCTCCTCACTCAGGAGTGTTGGGTGTTTGGTGGTCGTGGTGTATCTTATAGTTACTATTTAAGAGCCAGTTAACTTTTTATTACCCAATATTTAAAAAAAGTAAAACAATTGCCCTGTTCTGTATCAATGATGCCTTCTTGGAATTGAAGGAGGAAATCTGCATGCATTTGTATGTAATTTATAAAATTGTAGCTGAAAGAGATATTGTAATTTAACTGTCTGTTGTATAAATGGAATAGGTTGATACTGATAGTATACCACTACATATTCATTTTAAAAGTTACTACTCACAAGTAAGTGCTTATTCGGTCACTGTCCGCGCCTGATGACGTGTTCCTTAATTAGATTTGATATTACTATTCATTGTGGGCTGCACTTAGAAAAGTCACTGCATCTGATTACATTTTAATACTATAACGTAATTCAACAGAACTCTAATTGATAAAACATTATACAGTAAACATTACAAACGACACAAAACTTAAAAAAAACACACATCATGAGGCGCTATCCAAAGTGCTGAAAATAACATTTTTAGTATGTAAACTTTTTATTTGTGGGATCTAAAAAACAAAATTAAGTTAAACAAGTAGAAATTCATTTAAAAAGATAAAATAAATAACTGACATATTTGTTTTGATTGTTTATGTTTTATGTTTAACAGTAAGTACACGTTAAACTGACTTAAATATAAAAAATTATGAATTTTTTCCCAACATTAGTTTTGAGGAGAAGATTCCACGCGCAGACTATATACCCATCCATCCATTTTATATACCCTTTTTAAACTGTGGCAAGATATGCAAAGTCGTGATGTCAGGCTGTTAGTTTGAGATTAGACTACATATTCTAAAGTACACGTGCCCTTTAAAATGTGTGTACTGTTTGATGTTGAGTGTAGTTGTTACTAGTGTCCACAGGAGGACATTGTAGACCATCACATGTAAACGTCCTTTTTGGTGTATCGGGCTCCTCCCAAGTTCAGAGAATGATGACGTTTCTAAAACGTTCAAGACAAAGAAACGAGAAGTACAAAGGCTAAGACGTGAATGTGATTTTCTTCGAGTCAGTTGAATGATTTCGTCAATTTAACGAACAGATGTCAATACTTTAATTTCTGTGGGTGCAGTCGGACGTATGGAATTATGTATTTTTCCATTGGATCAAATTCTCTGTGGATATATTTTGCCTTAGCTCTGCTGGATCGTTGTTGGGAAACGGTTTTTGGACAGATCTCGTATTCCGTTGCAGAGGAGGTGAATCTGGGAACTGTTGTTGGAAATATCGCAAAAGATCTTAACGTCAATGTACAGGATTTAGATTCCCGCATGTTCCAGATTGTTGCTGGATCGAAGAGAAAATATTTTGAGGTAAATCTAAAGACTGGTGTCCTCTACGTAAACGAGAGAATAGATCGAGAAGAACTCTGCGAGTATGAAGCCAAATGTTCACTTACTTTAGAGGCCATTATTAATAATCCACTTAAACTGTACCGCATTGAGATTACAATATTAGATGTAAATGACAATTCTCCGTCCTTTCTTAGCGCCTTGCAGGTGATCAACATTAGCGAAAGTACACCGGTAGGGACAAAATTTCCATTGCATTCTGCTCGGGATAAAGACGTTGGGAAAAATGGAGTAAACGCCTATAAGCTTAGTCAAAGTGAGCATTTCTCTCTGGCAACGCAAAAGGCAGACACTGTAACAACCGAATTGGTGCTGCAAAAAGTCTTAGACAGAGAAAAGCAGTCGTTGATTCAACTCACACTGACCGCTATTGACGGAGGAACACCTGCTAAATCGGGCACGATGACCATAGTGGTAAATGTGTTGGATATTAATGACAATACTCCTGTATTCAGTCAAACTCTCTACAAAGCCAGAGTTCATGAGAATGTTAAGTTGGGCACATCTATAATAACATTAAATGCTACAGATTTAGATGCTGGCCTAAACGGAGAGGTGTTATATTCATTCAGTGAAGTAGTTCGAGGGAAACAGACTGACATTTTTGATATTGATGAAAAAACTGGCACCGTGACAAATAAAAAGAACATTGATTTTGAAATAAATAACGCTTTTGAAATCCAAGTACAGGCCAATGATAAAGGTTCCTCACCTCTCACCTCACATGCCAAACTATTGATTGAAGTTGTAGATGTTAATGACAATGCACCTACAATTTCTGTAACATCGCTGTTAAAGTCTGTAAACGAGGACGCGAGCATTGGCACCGCAATTGCTCTTGTTTCAGTGTCTGATAAAGATGGTGGTAAAAATGGGATGGTGAGCTGTAAAATATCCAATAGTGTGCCTTTTAAATTGGAATCAAATTATAAAAATTATTATTCATTAGTTGTGGACGGACCTCTTGACCGAGAGACTTCACCTGAATATAATATAAGCATCACAGCTACAGATGAAGGCAGCCCGCCTCTCTCCAACACCAGCGTCATTCATGTACACGTTTCTGATGTTAATGATAACAAACCTTATTTTAAAGAGGACACAATTAATATATTTATGGAGGAAAACAGTCCAGTTGGTGCAGTTATAAAAAGGGTGTCAGCAGTTGATCCAGATATTGACCAAAATGCTCGTGTGACTTATTCATTTTTACATAACAACGGCAATTTAGTGTCAATTTCGACTATAATAAACATCAACTCAGAGACTGGAGATATAGTCAGTCTGCAGTCTTTCAACTATGAAGAGTTGAAAACGTTCCAGTTTAAAGTTCAGGCCACAGACTCTGGAGTTCCTCCACAGAGTAGCAATGTGACTGTCAACGTTTTTATTCTGGATCAGAACGACAACAGTCCGGCGATTCTGCCTCCTTATTCTGAACAAGGTTCCGCTTACAGTGAGACTATCCCCTACACTGCTGAAGCAGGATACTTTGTGGCGAAGATCAGGGCTGTGGACGCAGATTCTGGATACAATGCGCTGCTTTCCTTTCACCTGTCTGAGCCTAAAGGAAACAACCTGTTCAAGATCGGAACCAGTACTGGGGAAATCAGGACTAAGAGAAGAATGAGTGACAGTGATCTTAAAACTCACGCTTTGGTGATTCTGGTTTCTGATAATGGAGAACCTTCACTGTCAACTACTTTGTCCATTGATGTGATTGTGGCTGAAAACACCGCTGACATCCAGACTCCGTTCAGACATGTGCCCGTAAAAGAAGACAGCTTTTCTGATTTGAATTTGTATCTGCTGATCGCCATTGCGTCAGTGTCAGTGGTCTTTTTGCTGAGTCTCATCAGTTTAATGGCTGTCAGGTGCCACAAAACTGACGGTGCATTCAGCAGATACAGCGCCCCGATGATCACTACAAACCCAGACGGAAGCTGGTCTTACTCTAAAGCTACTCAACAATATGACGTGTGCTTCAGCTCAGACACACTGAGGAGTGACGTGGTGGTTTTCCCCGCCCCTTTTCCACCTGTAGATGCGGAACTGATCAGTATTAATGGAGGAGATACTTTTACCAAAACACAGACTTTACCTAATAAAGAAAAGGTGAGTACATCAAAGTTTGTACACATTCCTTGGGGAAACCATTTGTTTGTGTATGCAAAAAAAATATATAACGTACAAAATATTCATGCAGATATTTGGAAACAGAGATTCAAAATATTTTATATGTGCGATTTCATGTGTTATTTATTATTGGGTTTGATTGACACATTTATGCACAATACTTTTCTACTAAGACATCAATATGCCTAACTATCCATTTATGCATCCATGGCACTAACTTCAGATATGAACATTGTCGACTTGTTTCAGAAAAAATACAACGGATCATTAAAAAAAAATAGGTGGGACAGACTAATATTCGGTTTTCTGACGCCATGAACCAATCTTATTCGTTTTAATGGATGTCATGTGAAGTATGGCCTTGTTAGTTTTGTGAGATATTTTTGTAGTTTGGTCGGGCACTTATGGTGGTCGGTGTATAGGTGCGACTATGTTATTTTATTTATTTTGTTTACCCACAGAAGTGAGAGGGGTAGGGCTGGTGAGCGGGGAGCGTGTGGTCGCGTTTCTGACGTTTGTGCGACTTTATTTGAATTACCCCGATCCGTTTGGTGTGTTCATTTTTTTAATAGAAAAATCAAAATACCCTGTGTGTCAGTAAGTCATGTGTTAAGAGAGATATTTTAAATATCCACAAAGTGGCGGTGTAGACCATGGCATTGGGGCTCCTGTTTCTTGCTCAACTCCCCTCCCCGAGACAGTTCATAGGCTACCGTTTTGTAACAAAGAGAAACGACGGAGTGATCTCACAACCGCGGTTGAAGTCGCATCTAAAGAGAAATGCAAAGACCGCTGTCGTCTGGATTGTTTAATAGACGTTTTCAGATGTGAACGAATCTCGAGTTTATTGCAACAGGAATTATGCCTTTACC